>AWWV01007096.1:0-58137 GCA_001974805.1 Corchorus capsularis
TTTTGTTAAAAATTTAAGCTTTTTAATGTAAAAGGTTTTGTCTTTGGTTAATAAAGCATAATGGGTTAAATCCATGGTTATCATCTATGCCTTAATGGTTTATTTTTGTGAAGATTTATGCCTATTAGGTTCAAGTTGCTAATTTCATGTCAAAGTTGTGATCTTTATGTGTTATAGCATGTTGAAATTAATAAAATTGCTAGTGAGTTTAGACTTTTCATGTTTTAATCAATTTAAAATTGGGGTTCTTTAGGTCTAATGGCTTGATCTTTTTAAGTTCATACTAATTCAAGATGATTCATTGATCCCATTAAAAGACTCTTCTAATTGGAAAAATCAAAATTTTAATTCAAAGTTTAAATTTTTGGACTAAAATTAGCTTGGAAGTTTAAAAGCCATTTTTGAGCTAATTTTAGTTTGAAAATAAACTTTGAGATAAAGGAGTTGACTTTTTAAATTGGAAGTGACTTAAAACGGAATTGATGAATTAATTTGGATTAGTATTTACTTAAAAATTAAGTCTTTGGTTAGGGATTTGGTTTCTTTTAGGTTTAAGCTAACTAAGGAGTAGATTGGATTTTCTCATGTCAAGTTTGTTTAATTTGATCCTTTATTTAGAAACTTATGTTAGGATATTATGTAATTGGGTGTTTGTTTTATGCTATCGGTTTTCAATTTGTGTTAAATGCCCCTGAAATTTGCTAACTGTTTTCTTTAGTGTGCAAAAGTCCCCAGATTTGTCCGATTGGCCCTTAGCTTTCAATTTGTTTACTTTCATTTGGGATATGTAATAATTTAGTAATTTAGTAGATAAGTAAAGTAGAGTTTAATCACATGCATGCCACGTTTATTTTCAGTTGATTATAACTGCTTGCATTCCATACCACCTTAATTTAGTTGACAACCGTAACCCTTCCGAAGAAGGGGCATTTAGTGAGTGATCGAAGATTCGGGGCCACTGAATGTCTCCGAGGATGAGACGGTTCTTCTCGGGATGCGTCGGGGTTCCGAGCATATATCCCGGGAAGGGCTTTCAATAACCCAGGTTACGTGAGTTAACTTTAATAAACCGAACTTTGCATTCATCATTTCATACATGCATTAGTTTATATTTAGATCAAAGTTTAAAAGAAAATGAAAAAAGAAGAAGAAAAGAGAATAATTAAAAAAATGAAAAATCAGAAAATCAAAAGATGTAATAAAATGGGTTTTTCAAAATTGTTTTTTCTTAATTATGTTCTCTTATTATGTTTTCAAAAAAAAATAAAAATTGGCAATCCTAGAGTTTTCAAAGTAAGCATTTTCAAAGTTGACTAATAAAAAGTAAACCCTTTGGATTAAAGTTTCAATTTTAGGATTAAGATTAGTTTGGAAATTGATCAGTAAATCCTTTTGGATTAATTTTAATTTGAAAAGTCAAGTTTTTGGTTTAAAGATTTGACTATTAGATTAAAATTAATTCAGAAGTAAATTATCGAATCTTTTTGACCTAATCTTAATTCGAAAATTAAAACTTTAATTTTAAGGGTGAATTTTTTCCAAATAACAAGATTATAAGTGGTTTTCCTTAAAAAAATAAAAATTGAAAAAAAAGTTTGTCATAGAATTTTCAAAATCTTTTCCCGGTGTGGGAGATCCAACAAGAGAACAAACAGTGAAAGAGAGTTGAAAGAAGGATCAATCGACGGTCGTTCGATTGTATTCTTCAAAACTCTCGACATTTAAACTTGATTTTAAAATGATTTTTCTTTTCTTTTATAACACTTTTGATTAATGATCAAGATTAGGGTAAAAGCAACCATTTTTATTTGGACACACTAGATTTTAGTTTAGACTAGAGGTACCGTCATTTTGATGGGCATTTGGGGGTGCCGATCCTTCCCCAAATGTAACAGACTCCCGGACCTAGATTTAGGTTGGAAGACCGGACTTTAAGTTTAGTGGGTCCATTGCTGAGCTATGGATTTAACTAGGCTTAGGAGGTCATTAGGTGGCTAATCACACCTTAGAAAAAAATATTAGTGGCGACTCCTCTTTTCCAAAGTCGTTTCGGCAAGGTTCCCCGGACCCGAACATTTCGACACTTAGGTTTCGTGATTTTGAAGCATTTAATCTGGCTTTATTATCAAAGCAGGGTTGGCGTTTAATTCACAGCCCAAATTCATTATGTGCTCGCCACTTGAGAGCAAAGTACTATCTGAGACAAACCTTTTTGGAGGCTAAATTGGGCTAAAATGCTTCTTTCCTTTGGCACAGTCTATTGGCAAGCCGCCGTGTTATCAAAGAGGGCTCGAGATGGATAGTGGGGTGTGATGGTTTAGATGTATGGAGTGATATATGCATTGCCAAGAAGCCCTCCTGTTGACCCTCATATGTGCCGAATATGAAGGTGGCAGAGTTAATCGATTTTGGCAATAGAGCTTGGAATGCTGAGATGGTTGTGGAGCTTTTTGAGGAGGAAGATGCCATACGGGTCTTGTGCCTTGCGGTGCCGAGACAACCTGTTCTTGATTGTTTTATTTGGAACGAAACGGATTTGGGGGAATTTAGTATTCGTTCGGCATATTTTGTTGCGAGAAGAACTCTTGGCCGAATGGATGATCATAGGGCTTCAAGATTGCCAATTTGGAAGAATATTTGATCTACTGATATCCTTCCAAAAGTTAAATTATTCATGTGGAGGTCTGTATGGAATATTTTGCCGGTTAAACTTACCCTAAATCTTAGAGGTTTGGATATACCTGATACTTGTGATGTGTGTGTATTGGTCATGAATCCTCTGTTTTTCATGTCTTTTTTGGCTGTCGGTTTAGTGAATTGGTTTGGGAGTTGGTTTGTTCGTGGGTTGCTCAATGTTTGGAGCAATGGGAAGCGGGTAATGGTTTTTGGCAGTATTTTCTGACAAAGGCAGCAACAGTAGGACAGTTACAGAAGGTTACGTATACCCTGTGGCTAGTGTGGAACAATAGAAATCAAGCCTTACTTCATTTTGTTTGTTGTTCTTTAGTTGCATTTGGCACTTCAATTACAATACTCTTGCAGCAATATGTTGAGATTGGTGTTTCGAACGGAACGGATCTAGGTGGTGTCAAGAGGAAGATTTGGATTCCACCACCTCCAGGTGATACGAATCTAGTTCCAAATCGGTTCAAATCCACCTTTGAAACCCGCCAAAAATCAACTTGAATCACCAAATCTTCTAGACTTGTATGTCGACAATCTTCACTAAGTAAATCCTCCTTCGTTCGTCGGCCTTAGACCCTCAATTCGACCTGCAATTGAACACCTAAGATCACAAGATTCACAAACAATTAAGCAATCACAACCTAATTGTTTGCTAGGACTCTACAAGATTAAAGAACCCTAAGTTTGCTCAAACTAGAACAATGAAGCTAAGATAATCAATTTGGGAAAATAATCCTCAACTTTATTAATCAACTCATTATGTTTACAACAGATAAAAGAGCCCTTATATAGGGGAAGGGTTGGCGCATAACCTACTCCAAACCCAAATCCTAATCCTATAAGGGGCGGCATACATAAAAGGAAAGAATAAGGAAATTACCTACACCTTGTCCTACTAGGAAAAGTAAATACATAACTTAACTAAGCAACGATTGGACTTAGTCAAACAAGGCCCAACCCAATGTCTACTAAACTAAATAAATAGCTAAACTAAGATAGAATAAAAGCCCAATTGGCTAAATTACACAATGATAAAGCCTAAGGACCATCGATGGATATCATGGTGCACACCATGGAATCGCATGGAATATTCCATGGTGTGTGATCTTCAAATCGTTCCAATGGGTCTTCAATGGTCTTCAATTCTTCAAGATGAGATCTTACAAAGCCCACTAAAGCATCCTTAAACCTTTTAGCCCGTGCCCTTGTCATTGGCCCGGATGGCATGGCTAAAGGATCATGTGGCCGGTTGTGCATGGGCAAGGCCGGGACATGCGATGGTGATGGCCAGGCATGCGATGGTGATGGCCGGGAATGTGGCCGGTCAAGTGCTTGGCCATATGCGATTGGACCATGGCTTGGCCGGTCATATGCGATCTCCTCTCCTCCATGTTCCTCCAAGCTTCCTTTCAAACCGGGATTAACCATGACATCTTCCAAAGACTCCGAGCAATCTTCAAGTTTATCCGAACAATGGTCTCCATTAGCTCCATTGTGATCTTCTAAGCCATGATAAGCCCTTGGCGCATCATTCCCTCTCCCTTGAAAAGGATTTGTCCTCAAATCTGCATCACTATCAAACAAGGATAAGTCTGAAACATTAAAAGTAGCACTTACATTGCCATATTCACTTGGAAGATCTAGCTTGTAAGCATTGTTGTTGATCCTCTCCAAGACTTGGAATGGACCATCTCCACGAGGTAAGAGCTTAGACTTTCTCTTTTCAGGGAACCTTTCCTTCCTTAGATGCAACCAAACCCAATCTCCGGGTTCAAAGATGATCTCTTTGCGTCCTTTGTTAGCAACCTTCATGTATTGTTGTGTTTTCTTCTCAATTTGAGCTCGAACCCTAGCATGAAGTTCCCTAACATAATCGGCCTTCGTTTGTCCATCCATGTCAACTTGCACACTCAAAGGTAAACTCAACAAATCCAATGGGGTTAAAGGATTAAAGCCATACACAGTTTCAAAAGGTGAATATCCAGTAGTGTTATGTATGCTTCTATTATGTGCAAATTCAACATGAGGTAGACAATCCTCCCAAGTTCTTAAGTTCTTCTTAATTAATGCCCTAAGCAAAGTAGACAAAGTCCTATTAACTACTTCAGTTTGGCCATCGGTTTGAGGATGACAAGTAGTTGAAAATAACAACTTAGTACCTAACTTAGCCCACAAAGTTCTCCAAAAGTGACTTAAGAACTTAGCATCTCTATCACTTACAATCGTCCTAGGCATTCCATGCAGTCTAACAATTTCTTTAAAGAACAAATTAGCTACATTAATGGCATCATCCGTTTTAGTGCATGCAATGAAGTGTGCCATCTTAGAAAACCTATCAACAACCTCAAAGATAGAATCTTTACCTCTCTTAGAACGAGGTAAACCTAACACAAAGTCCATACTAATATGAGTCCATGGTTCATGAGGAATAGGCAAAGGAGTATACAATCCATGCGGTCTTAGAAGTAGATTTAGCTTGCAAACAAACAATACAACTAGCAACATACTTCCTTACATCATGTCGCATCTTAGGCCAAAAGAAGTGTTCATGTAATATGTCATATGTTCTATCAACTCCAAAGTGACCCGTTAAACCCCCCTCATGCGATTCCCTCATGAGCAAGATGCGCAAAGAACAAGAAGGCACACACAATCTAGATTCCTTAAACAAAAATTCATCATGCTTATAATACTTTCCAAATCCAGAATTTTCACATGCTTTAAAGATTTCACCAAAAGAAACATCACTAGCATACAATTCCTTAATATACTCAAATCCAAGAAATTTAGAATCAAGCATGGAAAGTAAGACATACCTCCTTGATAAAGCATCGGCTACAACATTCTCCTTACCTTGTTTGTATCGCACAACATAAGGAAAGCTCTCTATGAACTCGCTCCACTTAGCATGTCTCTTGTTTAACTTTTGTTGGCCCCTTAAATACTTCAAGCTCTCATGATCCGTATGAATCACAAATTCCTTAGACCATAGATAGTCTTGCCAAGTTTGCAACGCCCTCAAAAGAGCATACAACTCTTTATCATAGGTTGGATAATTCAATGCAGCCCCACTCAATTTCTCACTAAAGTATGCGACGAGCTTCCCACCTTGCATCAAAACAACTCCAATTCCAACCCCCGATGCATCACATTCAATCTCAAAAGTATTGTCAAAGTTAGGCAAAACAAGCAAAGGAGCATTAGTTAGTTTTTCCTTCAAGGTCTCAAATGCTTCTTGTTGTTCTTTTCCCCACTTGAATGGTGCATTCTTCTTCAACATACTTGTAATAGGTGCAGCTAAAGTGCTAAAGTCCTTAACAAACCTCCTATAGAATCCGGCTAATCCATGAAAAGATCTCACTTGACCAACGTTGGTGGGGGTTGGCCAATCTTTGATTGCTTTGATCTTCTCCTCATCAACTTCTATACCTTGCGATGACACCACAAAACCAAGAAAAACAAGCTTGTTTGTGCAAAAGGTGCACTTCTTAAGGTTAGCATACAACTTCTCAACCCTAAGTACATCTAACACACATCTTAGATGCTTAACATGCTCTTCTAGGTTTCGGCTATACACAAGTATATCATCAAAATAAACAACACAAACTTGCCAATAAAAGCTCTTAAAACATGATTCATTAATCGCATGAATGTACTAGGTGCATTAGTCAATCCAAAAGGCATAACTAACCATTCATACAACCCTAATTTAGTTTTAAAGGCAGTTTTCCATTCATCACCCTCTTTCATGCGAATTTGATGATAGCCACTCTCAAGATCAATCTTTAGTAAAATTAAACAAGCACCATGCAATTCATCTAGCATATCATCTAATCTAGGAATAGGGTGACGATACTTTACCGTTATGTTGTTTATTGCCCTACAATCAACACACATTCTCCAAGTTCCATCCTTTTTAGGAACAAGCAAAACAAGAACTGCACATGGAGAAAGGCTTTCACGCACAAACCCTTTTTGAAGTAGCTCTCCAACTTGTTTCTCCAACTCCTTTGTTTCTTCAGGATTTGTCCTATAAGCTGGCTTATTAGGTATTTGCACCCCAGGGATGAAGTCAATTTGATGTTCAATCCCCCTAATTGGTGGTAAACGAATCTCCTCAGGAAACACATCTACATAATCACTCAAAAGAGAAACAATATTGCTTGGAAGCTCCTTTTCCAAGTGGTTAGTGCTCACAAGTGTATATTTAAGCAAAAGCAAGATCAAAACAGAATTATCATTCAAAGCTTCTTTAATCTCACTCTTAGTAGCTAACATACACTCCTTATTAACCTTCTTAGAACTATCATGCTTATTAACTAAATCGCAATTCACATCCAAATTAGCATGATTAGTCTTTTCTTTAGCCCTAAATTCCGAATCCAACCTAGCAAAGTCCTCTTTCAATTTTAATTGATCCTTTAAAGCTTCTTGAGGTGATAACGGAATAAAAGTAAAGGGCTTTTTACCACACATGAAAGTATACTTGTTCATCTCACCATCATGTTGAACCTTGTTGTCATATTGCCATGGTCGCCCAAGTAGTACATGGCATGCTTGCATGGGCAAAATATCACACAATGCATCTCCTTTGTACCTGCCCAAAGAAAGAGAAACTAAAACTTGTTTGTTAACCCTGATTTCCTCCTTATCGTTGATCCAACCTAAGCTATAGGGTTTAGGGTGTTTGGTAGTGGGTAATTGCATCTCCTTCACCAAATACACACTAGCTATGTTTGTACAACTCCCACCATCAATAATCACACTACTAGGCTTCCCATTCGCATACATCCTAGTATGAAACAAGTTCTCTCTTTGATTGTTCACATATTCTTTCACATAAGCACTCAGAGTTCTTCTAGCAACCAAACTCTTAAGTGCGAATCCATCACCATCATCACTATCACTATGCGCATCACCTTCTTCATTTCCATCACCACTAGATCCTAGAGTAAACTCTTCATCTTCACTTTCGACTTCCCCATGTTCATTGATGAACATAACCTTCTTGTTAACACAATCCTCAGCATAGTGTCCAAAGCCTTGACACTTGAAGCACTTAACATGATTCTTAGAAGATGAACCCGATGAAGACTTAGAATCGGTTTTGGGAGTAGCTCCCTTTTGCGCCAACTCCTTCTCTTTGTTGGATGATTTCTCATCTTTCTTGATTGGAGTTTTCCATGAACTTGATGATGATGCAAAGCTCTTCTTATTCCTCTTTACTTGACTTTCGACCTTCAAAGCATGTTGAAGCAATTCCTCAACATCATAGTGTTGTTGCATCTCCACAATGTCATGAATTTCCCTATTCAACCCCGCCAAAAACCTTGCGATTGTGGCTTGTGGAGCTTCATCAACTTCGGCCCTAGACATCAACAACATCATCTCGGAGTAGTATTCATCAACACTCCTTGTTCCTTGCCTCAAAGATTGCAATTCTTGGTAGAGACCATGAGTATAAAAGCTTAGGAACAAACCTCTTCCTCATAAAGCTCTTTAGCGCCAACCATGTATCAATAGGTCTTTTCAAATTTCTTCTTCTTGCTTGCACTAGTTGATTCCACCAATTCAAAGCATTCTCCGTAAATTCAAGAGTAGCAATTTGCACCTTCTTTGGCTCGGCATGAGGGTGATAATCAAAATACATATCCAATTTCGACTCCCATTCCAAATAATCGGATGGAGACCCTCTCCCATTGAATTTAGGGATTTTGTATTTGATGTTTTCTTTAGGCTCTTCTCTTTCAACTCCCCTCCTAGGCCGCATGTTCTCATTGTGAGCTTGTCCACCAAGTTCTTGTTGCCTCAATCTCTCCATGGGATCCAACCTAGCAACTTGCCTCAGCGGTGGAAGTTGAATTCTCTCATTGTTGATTGCGGCATTAGCTCCTTGTTGAGCTTGTGGATTTCGAATTTCCAATGCCTCCAATCTCGTCGTTATGGTACCAAGTTGTTGCATGATTTGTTGCAACATGTCATTCGTATTTAATTCTTGATTTCGCTCTTCTTGTCTATCTCCCATTGTACCTACAAAAAGAACAAAGATTAGTAGTAAAAATCCTCACAAGTGTGTGTGTGTGATTATACCTTTGACTTGTGCTCTCGTATTTGCACTCAATTCCTATGGATTGGTGGTCCACTACTCTCTTGATGATCTCACAAGATTATGTCTTTTACTAGCTTTCAATAGGCCTAATAAGAGCAACTCCTAGAGCACCCCTTTCTTCTCGTGACCTACTTGAGGAACAAACAATTAGTAGCAAAATTCTTTATGAATCAAAAGAAAGTGATCTTAAACCAAACCAAACCACTTATGCAGGCTCCTTATGTCGAATTCCTTCTCCAAACTTGCTGCACAAAAACTCAATTCAAGCACAAATCAAACAATTCAAACGATTAGCAAAAACCCTAGTACAACTTGTCAAAAACCCTAGTACCACTTGATCCAATTTTGTACCACTTGTTTCCAACAGGGTTTGTAACTTGAATTCTTCAAATCAAATCACAATTCACAGAAAAAGCAACCCAAAAATCTCAATTACACAATCAATTAGGGCTAATTGCAACAAATTGAATCAATTGCACAATGAAAACCCTAATTCCCAAAATTCCAAAACTAAAACCCTAGTTAATGTCGAAAATCGATAACACCACAGATTTTTTTTATTTTTTTCAGTATTTTCCCAAAAAGAACACACTAAAAGAAGTCTAAATCTCAAATTTCAAAGCTTTCCGACTTCAAACAAACCCAGAACAAAAATCACAAGTTTCTTGTTGAAATTTTTTTATTTTTTTGATATTTTTTGATATAACTACTAGTTATAAGGAACACAAATCTGAAATTTCAAAACAAATAGATGTAAGATGAATCGGCTATGAATTTTCAAAGTTTCTGAATTTTTGGATTTTTCAAGAGTGTGGTGCGATAAGGGTGTGGGTGATTTTTTATGGATGAAAACTTGATGAATGATGAATAGAAAGATAGATTTACCGATTGAAGATGATAAACATATGCTCTGATTACCAATTGATACGAATCTAGTTCCAAATCGGTTCAAATCCACCTTTGAGACCCGCCAAAGATCAACTTGAATCACCAAATCTTCTAGACTTGTATGTCGACAATCTTCACTAAGTAAATCCTCCTTCGCTCGTCGGTCTTAGACCCTCAATTCGACCTGCAATTGAACACCTAAGATCACAAGATTCACAAACAATTAAGCAATCACAACCTAATTGTTTGCTAGGACTCTACAAGATTGAAAAACCCTAAGTTTGCTCAAACTAGAACAATGAAGCTAAGATAATCAATTTGGGAAAATAATCCTCAACTTTATTAATCAACTCGACTTATGTTTACAAGAGATAAAAGAGACCTTATATAGGGGAAGGGTTGGCGCATAACCTACTCCAAACCCAAATCCTAATCCTATAAGGGGCGGCATACATAAAAGGAAAGAACAAGGAAATTACCTAGACATTGTCCTACTAGGAAAAGTAAATACATAACTTAATTAAGCAAGGATTGGACTTAGTCAAACAAGGCCCAACCCAATGTCTACTAAACTAAATAAATAGCTAAACTAAGATAGAATAAAAGCCCAATTGGCTAAATTACACAATGATAAATCCTAAGGACCATCGATGGATATCATGGTGCACACCATGGAATCGCATGGAATATTCCTTGGTATGTGATCTTCAAATCGGTCCAATGGGTCTTCAATGGTCTTCAATTCTTCAAGATGAGATCTTACAAAACCCACTAAAGCATCCTTAAACCTTTTAGCTCGTGCCCTTGTCATTGGCCCGGATGGCATGGCTAAAGGATCATGTGGCCAGTTGTGCATGTGCAAGGCCGGGACATGCGATGGTGATGGCCGGGCATGCGATGGTGATGGCCAAGCATGTGGCCGGTCAAGTGTTGGCCATGTGCGATTGGACCATGGCTTGGCCGGTCATATGTGATCTCCTCTCCTCCATGTTCCTCCAAGCTTCCTTTCAAACCAAGATTAACCATGACATCTTCCAAAGACTCCGAGCAATCTTCAAGTTTATCCGAAAAATGGTCTCCATTAACTCCATTGTGCTCTTCTAAGCCATGATAAGCCCTTAGCGCATCACCAAGTGTACTGAAGATTAACTTGGATACCGCTTTTTGTACCACTAGAGGAGAGACGGGTCTGGGGGTGGTAATTAGAGATAATGGTGGAAAGGTTTTAGTCAATGGATCTCGTAGGTTGTGTTTCGTTTTGGATCCTCTCTACGCTGAGGTCCATGCTATCCTATTTGGTCTTGAGCTTGCACTTGAATATGATGTCTCAGAGTGTATGTTTGAGAGCGATTCCCTCTTAGCAATTAATGAGATTAACAAGAAAGATCGGGTTTTGTGGGAAGGGGGTATTTTGATTGAGGAAATTAGAGATGTGACATCTTTATTCGATAGGTGTTCTTTTCACTTTATTAGTAGTCATGCCAATATTATGGCACATAGACTAGTTAAATTAGAACTTGATCATGTGTGGTGCGGGAGTGCTACTCCCGGCGTTTTGTAATCTCGATTTTCGTTATTTATGAATTGAATCTTTTGATAAAAAAATGGAAAATTGTAACGAAAAAAAAAAAAGAAATTTTTTATTGATTCCTTTTTCTTTTGGTTTATAATTATTGAGTTCCATAACGTGTTTCATGTAAGAAATAGGTTTCTCTTTTTCATATTTATTATATTAATATGAAACTAGAACCTCCCGGCTGCGCTTCGCGTGCGGCTGTTTATCTTATAAATTCTTTTAAGAAAATTCAGTTAAAAATGAAATTTTGTTGTGAAATGATAACAAAACAAAGCAAGGGAGTAAAATTGAAGTATGGAAAAGACAAGAGAATAGAGAGACAATAGAATATGGGGAAGAAGAAAATATGAAGAAGGGGAGAAATTGTTCTCATTCATCTTATTCCATAACAAAGTGGTCTATTTATAGGCACATAGATACATCACCACTTAGTATATACGTATATGTGTATGAATGAACCAAGTCATCAATATTCATGCTTTAATTAGATTCATGGACATCCACAACATACATGTATATTCATAACAAATTTATAATTAATTTATAATTATTTGATAATTTATTTTATATAGGAAAGGGGATGAATGTGTTTTAATTTTTACAAACTAAAATGAATACAAATATAATAAACAAAAATTAGAAAATTAATTATTGACACTTGTCAAAGAAACCAAATGCCAAGTGGAACTCAATGAGGGCCTTGTACATAAAATTAATAGTATTGTTTAATGTTTAATTCAATGTTTAATTTAATTATGTGTAATTTTTCATGATGTCATTGCTGCAAAAGTTGGACCAAAACTAAATCAAGAACGGACATTAATTTAATTTAAAATAACAAGTGATTCAAACAAAATGGAAAATTGTAACGGAATAAAAAAACTTTTTTATTGATTCTTTTTTCTTTTGGTTTATAATTATTGAGTTCCATAACGTGTTTCACGTGAGAAATGGGTTTCTTTTTTTCATATTAATTAGTCTTTACTTTCACGTGTATTGCACGTGATCTAATATGCTTAAATTAAATGAAAAATAAAATGTTAAGCATACTACTAATTTTGTCCTAAAGAAACCTATTACTGGAGTTGGTAAAATTTCACCCGAGTACGGGTATCCAACTTGACCGCCTGAAACCAAAGCTTACCCAACTCGATTCAAACAAAAATCTGCTCAATCCGAAACCAAAATGACTCAGCCCCAAATCCTTAATGACCCGAATCTGAATCAACCCGATCAACCCGAGAGATTAATCCGAAATTACCCGAATCGGGATTAATTATGACCTGAATCTGAAAAGACATGAATCTGAAAATCGGAGGCTCAAACCTAAAATTATTTGAAACATATGACCCGAAAAAAGACCCGAACCAAAATTGAGCCAAACCCAAATGATCCGACATTTAAGCGATCCGAACCCAACACAATCTAAAACCGAAAATTAACCAAACCCTTATATCCCAAAATGTCCTTAATCCGAAACTGACCTAACCCAAATTCAACGTGATCAGCCCATTTGTATATACATTAGGTTTTACTATCAAAGGAACAAAAGAAATTATCCCACACAAAGAAAAATGTTAAGTAAAATAGCAAATTTGAACCCACAGCAAGGGTTACATTTATCTAGCAAAAAATTAATTATAAGTCAAATAAAATAATTTTAATTATCACACATTAAACTATCGAATAGAAACATGTCAATCATAATAATCTTTTAAATTAAAATGGTAAAAATAAAAAAAATATATAAAATATTGAATTTAATTAAATGAAAATAGAGTTTTTAGTAGAATAAAACTGTATATTAAAAAATTTTAATTGAATAAATATATTATATTTAATTGAATAAAAATAGAGTTTTTAGTAGAGTAAAACTATAATAGTTTAAACAATGCAATTTAAGAAATATATTTAAAAAATAAGGTATAATGGTCGATTCAAAACTTTTACAAAACTCGTACTTTTATATATACTAGTCTTCACTCCCAACATGCGTTGCACGTGACCCATTAATTATAAGTAGAGCTGTCAAAACTTGACACGAACCCAATAACTCGTCCAATCCGATCGAACCCGATTTGACCAGAAAAATAAATGATAACCTGAATGACCCGAGAAAATTACCCAACTAATTTAACCTGGACCCAAGTGACGATAATTCGAAACTCGCTCTCTAACTTTATAAGTCAAAGGAAATAATTGTATGCTATTTTTCTTCTTATTTTTAAAAACTTTAAATTCTTGTTATACCAACATGCTCCAAAAATATAAACAGAGCAATCACTATAATTAAATTTTAAATAAAATTTTAACTTAATTAGTTTTAAAAAATATGAATAATTAATGATTAGACTACTTATTTTAACTTTTAAACTTGATAATAATACTTTCGTTAAATTATATTTTAATTGAAAATTTTAAAATTAAAATGGTAAAAATAAAATAATTATGAAAATATTGACTTTAATTAAATAAAAATAGTGTTTTCAGTTGCAAAAGTTTATTTTTAAAAAAAAAATTGTAAAAGTTTAAACAATGTCATTCAAGAAATATATTTTAAAAAACTAATATATCAAGTTTTTTAATTAAAATAGTAAAATGGTAAAATATAAGTAATAAGGATATTAGATTTAATTATATAAAAATAGAGTTTTTAGTTGAGTAAAATAGTAAAATGATAAAATATAATAGTTATAAGGATATTAGATTTAATTATATAAAAATAGAGTTTTTTGTTGAGTAAAATAGTAAAAAAATAGTTATAAAGATATTATTAATTAAATAAAAATAGAGTTTTTAGTTAAGTAAAATTATAAAAACCTAAACAATGGCACTTTAGAAATATATTTGACAAATAAGGGTATAATAGGCGATTCAAAAGTTTTACGGGTGAATTTACTTTTTAATATAGTATAGATTATAGATAGATTAATTATTAATATGAAATTATGTCTAACTTTTCATGATGTCATTCTTGCAAAAGTTGGACCAAAACCAAATCAAGAACGGACATTAATTTAATTTAACAATGGAACAAATAAATATAATAATTAAAAAAAGACTCTGAGATAGTGGTGACTGTGATTCAATTTCGGTTCGGTTCCAATTCTGAAAATATTAAAATCGAAACCTTAATCATTATGTGGAAGTTCCTGTTCCGAGCTGGACGATTCCGATTCCAAACCGAAACCTCTTTTATTATAAAAAATCTTTTTAAGCTTTTTTAAAAGATACTGTAATATTTAGTTAATGGATTTTTTTAAGTTTAAAAAATAATATACCTAAGAGAAATAATATAGGTAGAATAATAATCATTATAAACTATTAAATAACATATATATTATTATCAAATTATGAAAGTTAATTAAGAAAAGTAATAGATATTATAGATTTATAAATATAAAAAAATTAAAAAAAAAAAACTGAAACCGTCAGTTACGGACAGTTCGATTACGGCTCCAGTTCCACATATGGTGGAACTTAACCGTAACTTTACTAGCTAAGATAATTGTTCAGTTCCAAAATCGAAATCTTTTTCAGTTCCGGTTACGATTTGATGACCACAATTCCAACTCGATTTCACAGTTCAAACCGAACAATGGTCACCTCTACCAAAAAGAATGAGGCAAATTTTTCAAACCGAATCACCTTTACCCCGAAAAGAATGAGGCAAATTTTTTAAGATAAATATGCATGCTTCTATGCTTATATATGTATCTGAGTTGGGTGTGCTTTGGATTTGATGAGTCCTTCATGATGTTGATGTTTTGTTTTCCTCTTTGAAATTATTATTAAATCCTCTTTTTCTTAAACAAAATGTTATTTTAAGTACGTTTTGTTGAACTAAAATAAGTATATGAAAGAAAACAAATTTCAAAAATTGTTACTTAAATTCCAATATTTTATCTACATCTGTTGCATTATTTTTTTGAGATCAAATAATCACTTTTATTAATCAATAATCATATATTATAAACGTCGGGAGGAATAGTCCCGCACCACACGATTTTTCAGCTCAATCTTAGTTAGAGAATGTGCTAATACATTGGTTTCCCTATTTACAAATTGATAGGTACATAAATCAAATAGGATTGTTAAATCTCTAATTTCATCTATAACTATCAATATAATAAATACACAAACAAATAAATTACAAAGAAAACAAACAAATAAATTACAAAGAAAACTCACATTCCGTAAGGTAGAACCCAATAAATTACAAAGAAAACTTGCACAAACAAATAAATTACAAAGAAAACTCACATTCCGTAAGAGTAGAACCAAAGACCTCATGGTCCAGGTATACTGGAATTAAGAGTCCAGCACTCTACTACAAGGGCAAATGCCCGATGGTTCTGTTGCATTTATTAATATACCAGTAATTGGTTAATTCAAATGATTCGACACTTGTTCCTCTTAAATAAGATCGATTTCAACTTTCAAGTCTTATGAAAGAAGAAAGTCTTGGGAAAATTTTAACTCTAGATAATTAGTTATAGACCGGACTGCTAAACAAATATGTCGTTGGATTTGAGAGGGGAAAAAAGTAAAGAAACCAAGATGTCATTGGTTTTGAAATATATATTTTCCATTTATATTTTACTCTCGACTTAATTATTGTCTTTCAAATTCAATCCTGAATAAAACCCAAAGAGAAACAAACCACTTTTCAAAACCATTAATTACTGATTTTTTTGCTACATATAATCCATTTTAGAACCCTTTTCTTTGAATAGATGTAAATTTTTTTTTATACTCGTAAATTTGTTATTATCTGTTTTATATCTCCATTTTCCATTCCAATAATAATAGTATATATGGGCTTGTTCCAATAATAATAGTATATGGGCTTGGGAGCAGCTGGTAATGGCAAAAGTGCAAACAAAGCCCAAGGATGGTAGGCTTTGTACTGCTTTGCATTTTGGGCTTCTTTTGGGTTAAAGGGGAAGGGCATGAATTTAAAGCCCTTTATTGCCAGAGGAAATTAGTTCTTTTTTCTTTTATTTGATCCCTATTACGATTATGTATCAATCATCCAGTAAAATGATTATACATTTTTGGACTTCATAATCCATCTTTGTGAATGAATATCGTAAATATGGCATTTTTTGTAATATTTTTTTAATCATTGATCCAAGATAAATAAATAGGAGTAAATGTTTGATAAGATCTGCCTATAAAATCTCACTTTTACACTCTTCAATGATAGAATGACACCTCATAAAATTTGAGGTTTTCTTATATAGTGCATCACATGGGATTATATTCAATAAAAACTTAATTTTACTCTCTTTCCACCGATTTTGAGATTAATCCCAAATATTCTAAACCCTAAATTTATATTTCTAAGCCCTTCTAAAAATCGAATAGCACACTCCCCTCAACTTGGATTCCAATAGTTTTGAATCTTTTGATTCTCCCCTCATCATCTTCTCATCTTCCCAGGTAATTTTAAAAATGATTTGTTCCTTTATGTAATCAATTGCATACTTGTTTCACTTATTCAATTGAATTTCTTTACTCAATTATTTAACCAGTTGAATTTCTTTGGGCAGACACACTAACATGATTTAATCAATTAGTTTATTTTGCTCCAGTTTTTCTATTTTTAAGAGTATGTTTTGCACTTTAAGCAATATGGTTGTCCAGCAATCTTCTTTTTCCTTCTCCAACTATCGTGTAGTGTTGCCGACAGAGACCAAGCTTGAGATTTGCCAATTATGTTGAACTAGTCATTCCAATAGCCTACTCATCAAGTAAATAGTTACAAACTAAAGGAGGGAAATCAACGAAGATGGTCTTCCATGTCAATATACATGCGGGGGACATGTACCTGGTAAGATGACGATGGGAGAACCAAAACTATTGGAATCTAAGTTGGGACGATCTGCTCCTTCTAACACATCAACGTGATAATAGTATTGAACCAAATAAGAAACTATTTTGAACACTTTGCGTAATTCTGTTTCGGCGTTTGGTTTTGATTTTATGTGGGGCTTGCTATTCGATTTAGGAGGGTTTAGAAATATAAATTTAGGGTTTTGAATATTTGGGATTAATAATAAACGGTAGAAAGAGAGTAAAATTAAGTTTTTATTGAATATGATTTCATGTGATGCACTCTATAAGAAAACCTCAAAATTCATGAGATGTCATTCTATCATTAGAGGGTGTAAAAATGAGATTTTATAGACAGACCTATCAAACATTTACTCAAATAAATAGACTGTACTTATTCTATAAATAAATAGATTATAGTTATGCTATGTGTTTGGATATATGTAAATACTATGGATTTAAGCAGTATCACCCAAGCAGCATAACGCAACATAACTTCTTTTCTTGATACTTGAAGTTAAGAGTTTAAACCTTAACTGCTAGAACTAAGAGTTCAACACTCTATCTAGCGCGATTGTTTTTGCTACTCATGACTTCAAAAACTTCTGAAAGCTTTTATTTATTCCAACTATAGACAAAACCATTATTATTAAATTTATACACGCTACACAAGACAAAACCAGAAGGAAACATGTAGAAGTAGTGACAACATAAGGATCTAATTGCTAGAATCCCAAAGGATTGGTTGTTTTTCCTTATCCTAAAAACAAAAAATAATTGCATGTATAATGGCATTTGAATCCAAATGAAATGATAAATGAAACTCGTGTAAATGTTAATATATAAAGGCACTAAATGGCTTAATACGTTATTGAATTTGAAAGCATAACATATGTTGCTACATTTTTTTATTTTTTTGCAATAATGTTGCTACATTCTAGTGTGTGTAAATGTAGTTTCTTTTTAATAGACAATTTTAGTAGTGTTAGAAGCATGCAGAACGAAGAAAGAACAGAAATGACTTTAGCCTTGTTCTACCATTTTTGACGATAAAACCGTGTATCAGAAAACTGGAGCTACATTAGTTACCTAAAAGACTCCATCACCCCATTAGTCATGGTTCCTCAGCTAGTGTGATCCTAAATAGCTTTGCCTCAAGCCGGAAGCTTCAGCTTCTCATGGTTCTTCCAGCTGAAATGGAAAACACAAAATATTTCATTACGGAATCAGAAATCCTTTTAAAGTACTTTACTTCCCATGAAAAGTATCTTATAGCATAAGCAGTTACTGGTAAATTTGGATTCAAGAGTGAATGACAACTCTGTTGAAAATGAGACACCATTCTCAGTTTCTAATTGAAGGGGATCAGTTGTTTCTTGTTTGATGTGTTTAAGAAATCAATCAAGGTCACAAAATATACAAGACAAGCACTGCTGAAAACTTGAGGAAGAATATGCATAAAACATACCTCTTGAAATAGTAGTAAAAGAAGTCAGCATAAAGGGCAGTCTGGACCAAGCCTGAAAGCCAAGCTGTTCTTGGCATTTAACAAAAAATTTTATTGTCAGTATTACCTTAAACGAGGAAAATTTTCAAATGGGAGGATAGAGAAACTTACGTATCCAGCGGAATTTGTGATTCTCCGCGAAAAAGCGATAAACCCAATTGATGAGATATAAAGCTCGATAAGCACTACATAGGAAATTATACAAAATTATCACTAAATCCAAAAAACAATTGCATAATAGGAGAAAATCCAAACTATTAAAGTAAAAATATAATTTGACTATAACTACAGCTGACTTGAATGGTAAACAATCTATCATAACAATTACACAAACAGCACCAATTGTCCAATTTAACAATTTGGGCCAGATTTATATCTGACTACGCTTCAAGTCAACAGAATGATCACATTGTGAACAGGCAAGCACATTCAGAAAAAATAAGCTGAAACTTTTATAATTTGCACCAAGTTGTTGAGAATTGAGATAAGTAATTGTTCAACTGAAGCAATCTGATTCTAATCAGAAATAACAGGGGAAGCGAGAGAGAGAAACCAACGCTCAGAAATATTAGTAATAAACAATTGCTGGGAAATGAGATGAAAATTTAGATGATAAAGAAGAGAAGCAAAGAAGAGAACTGAAAACTATATGATTTGTTTGCATCTAAGGTTATTTACTAACCTGAACAGTGAACATGAAACCTGGTAACCCCAAAAATAAAAGATGAAAAGGTTTAAGCCTAATGTTTGAGATCTCCGAAATCTTACATCCTAGACCAACTTGGACTCCAATGAAATTATATATAACTTAAGCCTGCCTCTAATAAAGATGAATAAGTCAAGCACACAAAACATGGTATATTCCAGTCTTTCCAGATTCATCCTAATTACAGGCCTATCCTAATACCTTCACTTGTAAACTTGCAATTACAGGTTTGCAAGGAAAGTAAGATAGGCTACTTTCACTCTTGTTTATGTGCCTGCAACACCTGTGAACTAACAGTGTACTGGTTCCAGTTTTAGAACAACACCATGCAAATACTCCATCTCACAAAGTTCATATTGGACATTCCAATGAATGTCAGGAATGCGTCAGAAGGAGCAGTAATTAAGACAAGATTCTTCTAAATTGTAGTAAATAAATTGGTTAACATGCCACGTGCAGTCTAGACAAGTTTTATACAAAAATATAGTAATCTTGCGCTAAACAGAGGATGCTTAGGTTTGAAAAAAAAAACACAGAGCATGCTTAGGCAAGTAGTTTATCCCTTGTAAAACCTTACCATTCTAGTTTTTCCTTTCAAAAACTTATGCTCTAGACAGTGCAAAATTGAACTATAATTCCCAGGAAGATATAAGACATGAAGCTGACAAGGCCACAAACAGTAAAGCAGTAATAGGCCCCTTACTTGTACTGTTGGAATGGTTAACATCATTTTCTCCAATGAACACACTATAACAACAATTCTTAACATCTGCATTCAACTTGGGAAAGCCCATTCAGAACTGTTTATATCAACCCTAGCCATTGATATACCAAACCGGTCATTTCCATCCTACTAAGCTAGCATCAATTAACCGAGTAAGCTCCAAAAAAATATTAGATTTCTTCGCTAGCGCACTTCTGATTTTCCCACACCCATGCATCCATCAAAGTTTACGATACCCACCCTTTTTCCTCAGACCACTATGCCAAGCTATCCAAAACTCAAGTAACTTTAACCATAATTTTAGAGAGAAAGTTATAACCAGTATCTCTATTGAAGCATCAGTACAGAAATAAGATTGGAATAACTTCAACCATTGGAGATGGCTTTGCATGTGAAGTAAAGGAACTGCACACAAGCAAGCCTCCTCCCTAATCTTCACAACCTCACAACAATAACAAGACACTTCAATTTTGGCGGAATCATGCTCAATCAAAACCCGCTTAGACGGGCCACTAACCTGATAATTTATCACACAGACCTCAGAAGGAGCCACCAACACTACTATTAAATTATAGAGCTATAAACCTAAATGAGTCCATTATGTGGACTAAGCCATTCCCCCAAAATTTCCTCCTTATCAGTTGCTATTCTAGTCAGGCTGCCTAAAACTAGTAACAGCCTGTGGCTCCACACTAAGTTAACAGCAGAAAAGCTTGTTTGGGAAGTGGGGAAAGAACACATAAGACATACAGAAACATATCTGTATGGGAAGGGGAAAAAGTTTCATGCATCTCGACATATATACATTAAAAACTGAAGATAAACACAATTTACCTTAAGAGCCACCACAGTGAGCTAAAAGAATATACTGTATTTCCAGAGAAGGGGGCACCAAATACCCGTAGAACAGCAACCAAAGCCAAGCAAGATAGAATGATCAATGTAGTAAGAGCAAGTAATGCAGCATTACTTAAATAAGATAACATACCCTAGAAGAAAAATGTAGTTTCCAGTCAAATTATCGATGTTACTTGATCTTTGGAGTAATACCAACTGTGGTAAGATTGCTACTGCTTCAAGGTAGAGGGAGAACGCCCACAATACCTATCAGAAGAGGTCAACTAGCTATTAGAAAGCACATCCAGATTAAATGGAAAAAAAAAAAAAAAAAAAAAAAAAAAAAAAAAAAAAAAAGTTCTTCAGTCAAGGAGAGCAACAAACTCAAACAAAATCATTTTTACGACATAAAAGCCACTCCTAGTAGATGAGTCTTATGTCCCTAAAAGGGTAAAAATCATGTCTCCTTATTTTTAAGCCATCCTCTGTCTTTTCAATCCAACTTCGAAGGTATAGAATTTCGCTCAACTTTAATAATTTCACATTAGGCACCCACTATCTGCAGTGTATAGACAGTCCACTTCGAAAAACTATTCTTTCTAACTGTACTTCATTCAAGGGAAATAGACTAAGGAACCACAGTTTGATTGGATATCATGGAGCTCAAAACAATTATCTATTTCTACAACAATTTGCTGTAATAGCCTAACTAAACTTCATATGCAAGAAACATACTTCTGAGCCTAAATAAAATCAGTTTACTAAACAAGAAAGAGCGTCAATATTAACCATACAAAAGAAAAGAGCAGACAGTTGCATACCTCCATTACATTAAAAGCAGGGTGAATGAGAAGAGCCAGCAGTAAACATGGGGGAATCAGAAAGTAATGTCTAAAGGTATCCTGATCCTTGCTGTAGGTCTGCTTCACAACTTTATGGTAACGCATGTACCAAACGATACAAACTGAAGTTCCAATGAAAACTAGCTTCATTATGCTGTTGTAGAAAGATATATACCTTGTGAATAAATCAAGGTACCGAGTAAGAAATACTATAACATACAGTTCCTGAGTCTTAAGTGAGATTCCTGAAAAAAAAATGCTTTAGAGTTAATAAGAGGAACAATATTCACAGTAACCAAGACTGTAGAATATTCAGCTGCTCTCATGTATGCAAATTTTATTCAGATTCATAAGTTCATTGAATGCATCAGAGAGGCAACAGAAAGCAAGTATGCTTGTAAGCATGTACACGTGTGTTTGTGTAGAGAGAGAGAGAGAGAGAGACTCTTTTTTCTCAATATCTCACAGAAACAAAAGGCAAGGAAAACTAATTTTTTATCTATAAATGTCAGAAGGAAAATAAGAAACAAGATATACATTTTGAAATTTCTTTTGAACTAAATTATCAAGCATTAAAGCATGTCTTCCCGATTATACTGCATAAACTTTTTCAAGTTTACTTTGCATTTGAAGAGAAGACTCACAAAGAATGAAGATTGGTACAACCTATCATAAGCCTTCAAAAGGCAAGCAACTTAAAAGTTAACTCAGTCCAGCCAAATATTTAACAAAAGCACCAATTCTTGGGTACTAACTACCAAAAATAACATTTTTGTTAGCCTGCTCACCTAAAAAAAAAAACTCCAGTAAAAGACACATAAAAGAGTGTCTATGTGTGTGCACAGCTCAAAACTCAAAGCTACCAAAAAGGAAAAAGAAAAACAATTGTCTGTATCCTATTAAGCAAAATGCCTCAAAGAAAAGAAAATGAGCATGAAAGTTGGCTATCGCACAAAAAACACAAAGAATAGAGAGCCGAGATTATTGAGCATATATAGGACCTTGGTGATTGATCGCTTTAAAAATAGTTTCAAAGATTCATTATTTATGAAATGCATACTTCCTATTACGACCCTTAGAGAACTGCAGATAGCTTTATAAAAGTGAATTTTCATAGAATTTTATATACTGAAAGAAATTTTATGCCAATCTTCTAGAAAAAGTTTCAGCAACAAAGACTATTTAACTTTCTCGAGTACCAAACCAAACAAATGTATTATCATTTTTAAGAGATAAATAAATTAGAAACCAGAAGACGAGTGTATCGAGAATTTCGGATACTTCTCTTATCAGTCCTGCTGTTCCAAAAATAGCAGTATCACTCATTGCTTTCAACAGAATTTTGGAAAGGCAGTTAAACGGATGAGAGAGGTATAAGATTGAATTATCACAAAAAAAAAGAAAGAAAACAAAACCTAGTATTTAAGGAGAATGCATTCTAATTTATAACTAAACATGGAAGTTCTAAGCACGGCTAAGTTGATAGTTCAGGCAATGCTCAAGATATGAACTTTTTACTAACAGCTGTTTCAATCTTCCATCAAGCACTTTGGAGGGAATACCACCAATAATGTCAAAATTTTAATTTCTTTTTTTTTTCATATTCAGATAAGAACTTCATTGTATTATCTGTTATCATCTCTTAAATTCCTGAAGTTGACACAGAGTCTACCTTAGACCTTAAAGAAAATCTGAATAAAAAAAGAAATGGAATCAAAGTATCAAACTATCAGTCACAGAATACAAATACTTTTTTTTTGGGAAATTGCTTCATTTCGAAGGTTACTGAAATAATGCCAACATGGAAGCAGGCATTGAGAAAAACAGAAGAAAGGCCTAAAATATTGTCAACTTCTGCAGAAAAGTTTAAGAGACTAATTCCTGAAAAAACAGACCTAATTATTAAAACATAAAACAGATGTTGATGTGAATAAGGGTAAAACAACAATAAAAATAAATAAGTAAATAAAATTTTAAAAGAAAAGGAAAACTCTTTTATAAATCAATACAAGACCGTGGACCGCATTGATCAACCAAACAAATTTGCCTTTATGCCAAAAAAAAAAAGATTTACTTATATCCATCTAACAGGGATTGGGATTTACCTCAAAAAAAAACAGGGATTGGGATTTAACAAAATAACCGAAAAAAGCACCAAAAACAGCAAATGAAACAAATTGATAAAAAGTCAGCACATATTCAGCAGAAGTCAACACAAAAATTAAAGCAAAATGAAGAAAGAACGAAAGGGGTGCCTGATAAAAAGCTTGTATTGAGATTTTCAATTTTCAATGCAAAGTAACTCTTCAAAACTGTAAAACAAAGAACGCTCTCAAAACTGAAAAGAAAAAATAAAACCAAACAATGGGTAATCGAAATACAAAGAAAAGGGTATTGACCAAAATGTTCCAAACTAAGAAAAACACTGTTATACGCACCCCAATTTCCTATTTATGTGTCAGCCCAGAAATCATCGTTAAATGAACTAATTGGGTACCCAGGGTTTCTTTCCACTAAAGAGAAAATGAAGATTTCAGAAAGAGGAAAAAAACAGTAGAAGTATAAACAAAAAGAAGATTTACCAGCACATGATTTCATAGTACGGATCTTGAGAAGGAGGACCAAAATGCTGAGGAGATGGGTCATGTCCCCTGCTAACCTGAATATGTTCATGATTGCTAGTTGGCTTTGTCTCTCGAACTTCTTTATTTCCTTTTTTTTGGCTCGCTGCTTATGCTTGCTTCTATTTTGCTTTTTATTTTGTTTTCATTTCTCTTTTTCAGTTGAGTATTAATCTTTGTCTCTTGGGCGGTGGTTTCATCTTTGAATGGGACGCTGTTTTTAGTTTTAAGGTTGACTATAGCTCCTTAACGTTGACTATGCCTATCTCTAATGAGTAATAATGACTAATGAAGCAAAGTAGGGTTTTTTTTTTTCAAATTACCAATTGGTAACCAATTAATCAAAATTTCAATTTGATATTTATAATCTTCTATAATCTATAACTACATAATGTGTTTACTTGTTGTAAGTGTGTTTACTTGTCTCTGGTACAAGTTTTTTTTCTCCTTTTTTCTACTTTGTTCATGTTGAATCCTTGTGTTATTCTTCAACTTTCTTGATCTTCAATTAATGGCAGATGATTTGGATGATCTGTGGTCGAATTTCTCCTTATCTGAAGAGGAGAACTCAGTTGTGGAAGTGAATCCGTCATGGATGCATGAAACAATGGAGAAGGAAGCCATTACCTTATAGGCAAAATTCTAACCAAGAAACCTATTAAGACTGACATCTTAATATAAACCTGCTATGTACAAAGTTTAGAAACTTTGTGGAGGCTTGTATGTCCGAGAGTTGGGAGAGAAACTAATTCTCTTTCAATTTGAGAAGGATGCTGGGAAGGACCGCATATTAATGCAACAACCATGGAGTTTTAATCGATCTTTGATTGTTTTGCAAGAATTTGATGGATTATCTTCAACGGATGCTATTAACCTTGATTGGTGCTCCTTTTGGGTGCAAATTCATGGTTTGCCTCTTGCTTGTATGAATGAAAATATAGGCATTGCTATTGGCAAAACTATTGGAATTGTGGAGGAAGTCGACATGTGTGGTGAGAAGGTGGCTTGGGGAAAATGTCTCGGAGTTCATGTGACTCTTAATGTTAATCGTCCCCTAAAGAGAGGCACACAAATTAACATCCCAAATATTGGCGTGAGTGCTGTTATGTTTCGCTATGAGTGATTGCCTGATTTCTGCTTCGTTTGTGGATGTCTATCCCACCATGAAACTGAATTTGATAAAGCATACAATATGAAGTGATCAAAAGGGAAGATTGTCCATGAGTTTGGCTTGTAGTTAAGGGTTGAAATTCCAAAGTAGAACTGGTAATTGGGCGGGTTTGGGTTCGGGTATTTCGGGTTCGGGTATTTTCGGGTTCGGGTATTTTCGGGTTCGGGATTTTTCTGGTTCGGGTTTTTTCGGGTTCGGGTATTTCGGGTTCGGGTATTTTCGGGTTCGGGCTCGGATCGGGTTCGGGTTTGGGTTCACTTTCGATATTCAGAGTCCGATCGAATTTCTGGTTCATCCTGATTCAACATGCAAGCTTTTTTTTAAAAGAAAAATAACTGTTTATCTTTTATTTTACTATAAGTTTATTGATAATTATAATATAATAAGATAGAGTATATAATATAACATGATAATCAATATATTCCTAAGACCACATTCATCCAAAAATCGACAGTTATTTTGGAACGGAGGAAGGAGGAAACATATATAAAGATTGAGTAATTGTTAAAAAGTACTAACGAAAGAACTGTCTCATCGTTAGAGACATTCAGAGACTCCCACATGATGAAAAAAAAGTAAAAGGTCTCAAGAAGAAAATGATCCTACTTGCTAAAAGCGAAAACTCTTCTTTGGAAAGACAATGCCACCGACAATTATTAAGTTGTGTATTGTGTGCAACATTTAAATTAACTGAATTAAATATAAAATACATATAGTTCAACACTAATTTAAACTGATTTAATGCTAATTAATACTAAATCGTAGCAAATTAAAACACATTAAGTATTAAATTAAACAAATCATCAAAATGCAAGCCTTAGATTAAACAAATTAAAAGTTAATGGACCCTTAATTGAACCTATAAAGAACTTGGACTTATTTATTTATATATGTAATAGCTTTATTTAATATTAAAAGGAAGAAATGTGATTTCTTTCTAAACAATAATGAAAATTTTTTATTTTATAAATAATTATTGATTTTTTTAATATTATTTTGATCTCGGGCTCGGGTCGGGTTCGGGTTCGGGTTGTCTCGGATTCGGGTATTTTCGGGTTCGGGACATTGACTTTTCTGGTCAATTCGGGTAATTTCGGGTTTGGGTTCGGGCGGGTTCGGGCGGGTTTCGGGTTCATTTTGCCAGCTCTATTCCAAAGTCTTATATGGCTTCATTTGATGGTCCTTCTATCTCAGTAACTCACCATAGAAGTGAGCTTGTTGGCCTCAATGCAGGTAATTTGGTTACTTCGAAGTCTCATGGTTTTGGAGCCTTTTCCATGGCGGAAGATGTGGCTGAGAACACTAGATTGGCTGTTGTCCAGAGAACTATTATGTTGAATACGATCATTGAGAAGTTTCCAACAAATTTGGATAATGCTGATGTGGCTACTTCTGATGTGGCAAGGCAGTTGCAAGCAGTTGAAGCTACCCCTCTAAAAAGTGTTGATCAATTGGAACTGCAACTGTTGTTTTAATTTCCAAAGATCTAGCGGGCCAAAAAAATTATCAATGGTATTAGACTGATTGAAGCAGAATCAAGCCTTGACCCAACAGAATTGCACGATGATAATGCCTTTGAAAGTGGATCAAATTCTAGCAAAAAATCATCAACTACTAAGAAATGTGCCTTTTGGAAGCGTTCTGCTAGACAAACTCCAAAACAGTCTCCTATTTTAATTGACAAGTCAGTGTCTTCTTCAAGTGGTGCCAAGTGAGGTCAAGGAATTATAGTTAGTGAAGATGCAGAGTTTTGCTTCGGGGTTAAACATTCAAAGGAAAGGTGATGTTAAAACTGACATTCTTCTTGGGAATTTACCAGCAGCGGGGAAGGGGTCTTCAAGCCCTCATTGCCGATATCAATGAAGATTTTATTTTGGAACTCTCGGGAATTAGGATCCCTCCGATCAGTTCATATCCTAACAGAATTAATCAGGAAAAATAACCCAAGTATGGTATTCTTATCAATAGACAAAGAGAACAAATGGTGAGATGGAATGGATTGGGTTTTCAGCATTGTTTTATCATGGATTGTGTTGGTCGAGCAGGGGGATTAACTCTTCTTTGGTCATATGATGTATCTATTTTTTTTGTTATCTTTATCTATTTTACATAATGATTGAAGTTTGTTTTAATGGATGTGAACCATGGTGTTTCACTTGCTTCTATGGTGAGCTTGTTACTAATAATAGGCGAAATTCATGGCAATTTCTTGCTTATATGACAGATAAATCTCATTTAACATGGCTATGTGGTGGAGACTTTAATGAAATTACCTCAAATTCAGAGAAATTTGGAGGCTCAATTCGATCTCAAACTCAAATGGACGGATTCCGGAGTGCAAATGAATTGTGCAATTTTTGTGAAGTTCCAATTTCAGGACCGAAAATGACATGGAGTAGAATGATTAGAGGTGAAAGAGTTTTTGGAGGCTTGATCAATATTGAGGAGCATGTTGTTACTTTTGTATCTGATCACCTTCTAATTTCCTTCCATGTTTTGGATAAACTGTCGGAGAATTTAAGTGGGAGGAAAACTTTCAGATTTGAGAATGCTTGGACTCAGCAGGATGGTGAGAGAGCTGTTGTTCGTCAAGGTTGGTCAGATGCTTCTTGACGAGATGTAGTTGATCAAATTGCAAATTGCACAGGCTTTTGACTCATTAGGATAGAATTGAATTTGGCAATATGCGGTACAATATCAACAAGAAACAGAGAGAATTTGAAATTGAATTTGTGGCTGGGCAATGAGTGAGTCTGCTCATAACCTTTCTCAATGCCAACAATACCTTAATTAGTTGTACAAACAAGAAGAATTGTTGTGGAGACAACGATCTAAAGCTCTATGGCTTCGAGATGGAGATCGGAACACTAAGTATTTTCATGCAATGGCTTCCTAAAGAAGAAAAAGAAACCTGATCATTGGCATTCAGGATGACAACGGGAAGTACTTTTCAGATCAAGAGAATGTGACAAAGATAATCCTTAATTATTATCAGTTTATTTTCACTACTAATATTTCTTCCCCTAATCATTTATTTGATGTTGCAAGTTTAATCATGAATAGAATTTCGATCGAAATGGAAGTCTTATCTGATAGAGATTTCAATAAGGAAGAGATTAAATTGGCAACCTTTCAAATGAATCCAAGCAAGTCACCTTGTCCAGATGGGATGAACCCTTGCTTCTTCCAGCATTTTGGGACATGGTGAGCAAAGAAGTTTTGACAATGGCCATGAATTTTCTTAATCACAGTATGCAACTTCCTGATTTAAATCATACAAATATTATTTTGATTCCAAAAGTTGCTAACCTTCTGACCGTGAAAGAGTTTAAACATATAAGCCTTTGTAATGTAGTTATCAAAATAATTACAAAGGTTTAAACTAATAGGTTGAAGGAAGTTGTCCCTCAAATTATCAGTGATACTCAGAATGCATTTGTTTTGGGGTGATGGGTTTTTGATAACTTAATTATTTCTTTTGAAACGGTGCACAATATGACTAATAGAAGAGGGGGTACAAATAATCATATAGCTTTGAAGCTTAATCTAAGTAAAACATATGATCGAGTTGAATGGAGTTTTCTTGAAGAAGTGATGTGGGTTATGTGATTCTCTGAAAATTGGATTTCCCGTATGATGACATGTGTGTGCATACTATCACTTACTCTGTAAGTATTAATGGTCAACAAAGTGGAAGGATTGTTCCGACTAGAGGAATTCGAAAGGGTGATCCATTATTAACGATTCTTTCTTACTATGTATGGAGGGGCTTATTGTATTAATGAGGCAATCCGAACAGAAATTTCAGATTGCAATGTTGTTTTAAATGTTTTTCGGCGCTTCCAACTTGCTTCAGAAAAAAATAAAATATTGAGAAGTCAGCCTTGTTATTTAGCAACAACACACCAACTTGCTTCAAGACAAGAAATAAATAGTTAAGAGTTCAATTTTGAGTCATTTAGGTGTGACAAGAACCTTAGCCAATGAGAAATGCTTAGGTCTACCGATTATGGTTGGGAGATCAAAGACACGAGAATTGCAATCGATGAAAAATCGGTTAATTGCTCGAATTCGCAATTAGAAAGGGAAATACTTGTCCATAATAGTTAAATCAATTCTCATCCAATCCGTTGCACAATCAATTCCTCAATACCTTATGAGCATTTTCAAATTTCCAAAAACGTTTTTACATTAGTTGATTATGATAGTTGGACAATATTGGTGGGGAGATGGATCGGATTGAATAAGAATCATTGGCGAAACTGAGATTCTCTTTGCATTTCTAAACTTGATGGTGGATTTGGTTTTACGTGATTTAGAGGCTTTTAGCCTTATTTTATTGGCCGAACAATGCTAGAGATTAATCCACAATGAAGACTCCCTATGTTTTAAATTATTGAAGGCAAAATACTTCAATAATTCATCTTTTCTGCAAGCCTCTTTGGGGAGAAATCTCTCTTTTGTTTGGAGGAGTCTTATGGTTGGACGTAAGGTTCTTATTAAAGGCTCATATTCGCGCATTAACTTTGAAATTTCTGTTGATGTTTGGTGTGATCAATAGCTCAATAAACTCTTTCGACCTACATCAGGAATTACCATTCAACCAATGCCACTATCAGACCTCATTGATATAGTTCTCGACAATGGAAAATAGATCAATTGGAGGGACTTTTCGTTGATGAAGATGTTGTTATTCAGTCTATGCCTCTGCCTATTAATTTCCAATAAGACAAACTCATTTGGAACTCTTCGCCAATCGGTTTGTATATTGTGAAATCTGGTTATTTTGTTGCTAGGAAGATTTCAGGTAGAGATTGATCTAATTGAATATAGACTCGCTTTGTGACGTTTGATATGGCAATCACCAGTCCAACCAAAGATAAAGTTTTTCATTTGGATATTAATACGAGGCATTTTCTAGGTAAAGAAATTTTGAGGCAAATGGGTGTTGATATCAATACCATGTGTGATGTTTGTACTGGTGTTAACACTCCTTGCTTCATGTTTTCTTTACTTGCCCTCCTAGTCACATCGTGTGTAATATTTGTTTCCCTTGGATTCTTTCTTTGGTTATTAAATTGCAACATGGTGATAATTTATGGACCTCATTGTTTGCTAGAGCAGATCAATTGAATCTACTGCCTAGAGTTATGATTGGTTTATGGATGCTTTGGCATAATAGAAACAAATGCCTCTTTGATGCATGGTGCTTACTACCTAATGTTTTGGTGAACCGAGTACTTTAATTTGAGTCTTCCTTGACATCAGCAACTGTTGAACCCATTTGTTTTTTATGATAACAAAATAAACCCAAGGGTGTAATGAAGATTTTAATAAAGAAAGGTACTTGATAAGTGTAGACACCTAAAAAGAAAGTCACCAACAACACTAATGTAGAAGAATGCCATAAAGCCTTAAGCACTCAAACAACGCAACACCTCAAAAGAAGATTCCATAAAGCTAAAGGCATCAATTTCAAAAGATAAAAGAGTGTGAACAAAGAACCCTGATCAAAGCAAAAATCTTGAAGAAAGATAAACTTAAGTTAGAGTTTTGAAGTTGGAAGAAACTGGGAGAAGCATTAGTGAGACTAAGAAACTGAAGAATGAAGCAACTAATAGCTGACGTGAAAAAAGTACGGACGCGCTAAAGCTGTCAATATGCTGGCATCGAAAAAAGACAAAAATAACGGGCAGATTATTCAAAATCCACTCGATAACGACTAGTTGGCTAGGAGAGCCATTTAAACTCAATTCAAATCGTTGAAGTAAAGTTTTGGAGCATTTTTGAAAGTATATAGCTCATTATCTCTAGAATTTCAAATCCCAAGTAGTCTAAGCTCTGCAATGTCTTTATTTTGAATAAATTGCTTGGTTCTCGGTCTTAGTTGATAAAAGTTTAAATCTTTAGATTGTATTAGGCTTAGTTTCGTGTATTCAGATCTTCGAGGATCATTTTCTACACTTTCTGTTTGGATATTTTGGTGTATTCAGTGTGGGTTGTGCACTTATGCTTTGTGCATTTAAAGTTTCAGTGATTGTAAAAAGGTTTTGTGAAGGCCATGTTAACTTCACTGATAGTGGATTTGTTAAATCCTTGGTGTAGAATCCAAGGTAGAGGACGTAGGTTAGAAGAGCCGAACCTCTAAAAATCGACGCGTCTTTAATCTTCCATCCTTTCGATTTATCGTTCCAATTTAATCTCTTTTCTAGTTCCTTTTGCTTTCCATTTATTAGTTTTTGTTAACCTTTTACTTAGTTTCCATTATTTCAAGTTATCTTTCAATTCTATATTCCTTTTGTTCATTAGTTGCTTTATAATCTGTTATTCATTAGTGTTTATATTTAATTTACAGAAAACTCAAAGATTAAAAATTGCTATTCACCCCCCTTTAATACACTAGAACCGGACCAACAATCATGTCCAAACAAATTAGCCAATCTATCAATATGCCGACTTAGTGGTAAACAATCTTGAAGTATCCCATACCCAACGACATCTATCATCCACTTGAAAAAAATGTAGTTTTAATAAAAATTGTAAATTTGGGGTTTAATATTGTGGTGCCTCTCCGTTTATTATTTTTTTTCTACTAAAAAACAGAAGAAAAGTAATACAAGTCAATAGGAGAACAATCATGAGCTGAATTATAACATTGCAACATTGCAAACTTATAAATTTGGGGTTTAATCTTTTTGGGTTGAAATTAAGTATAAATTAGACTCATGGTGTGAATTCAAATAGACAATGAATTATGGCTAATTTGTTAAGTTTTTGTGGTAATATAAAAATTATGGAATGTAATGTCCAAAATTATTTGTCTAAACTCTAAATAGAGAAAGTTAGCTAGCAAACCATAATAGACCAGTTTCCATTTCACATAAACATTGCCTCATGAGCAAGTTTGTTAATATTTAAAAATACTACCAAATCAACTCTAAAGTAAAAAGAGAAAGTAAGCTCACACACCATAATTAGCAATGAAAATCATCATCATAAAAACTAGTTAGCAATGCCTCGATTTTTAACATTGACAAAATTAACATCAATATAAATTGTGATATAAAAATAATAAGAGATTGACGATTTAATATGACAAATGTAGAGTTCTAATTTTTTTTTTCGCAAATCCCCGGTTTTGTCCGATTTTCACCGGACTTCACTAAACCCTATGTGTTGTTATTATTATTTCTTATGGAACACTGGAAATAAGATAGCCACTCATCAGATTAACACACTAAAACTCATTCCATCGTTTATTGGAGAACCACTCATCGGACCAACATGCTAAAAGCTCATTCCATCATTTATCGAAGAGTATTTCCCTCCTTCGTCTTAGCTTGTTTTCTTCCGATCACTCCTTCTGGTACACAACTAATCCTTCTTTTCAGTTTTTATGTTTGCGATGTTGTAAGAATTTGAACCATAATCACTAAAAATCAAGAAATCAAGAAATAAAACATGTTGTTGACTAAAAAGAAAACACAACAAATTCTTTTTCGATCTAGTTTTTGTTCATATTAAATTTTTTATACCATCCTCTAAAAATAATAGGTAACAACATTCCTTTTAACTTTCAATTCTAGATAATTTATATCTAGGGTATTTTAAATTTCCCACTTAAAGACTAGTCTTTTTTTTTGGCACCAAAAAATTTGAAAATTTAAATTTTAACTAGTCTAGTATATTTATATTTACTATATCGTAAGTTTCATTTTATGTCTTATATTTTATTTTATTTTAGATTTAACTTCATAAATTTGATGATTATTATTATTATTATTATTTTAAAAATATAATAAACTTGTATATATTGCATACTTATTCTAATGAATAGTCTTAAAAAGTGATTGAAATATATTTATGTCTTTAACCCTATGTATAATTTATAATGATTAGTCAATATATTGAATAAAAATAATTATTATTCTATTTTTGAAAGCAAAATCATTCAAATTCAAATATATAGTACACATTTTTACTAGAAAATTTAAGAATTTGTGAAACATAATTTAAAATTTTAATATATTAATCACGAATAACATAATTATTGTGAGTAGTTTTTCTCTAAAAATTAAATTCCAAATTTCCCCACTAAAAAAAAGGGCAAAAAATGGTTCAATCTTTATCCCATCGAAATTAAACCAAAAAAAATAAAAAGTGCCAAAAACCGAAATTAGAAAATGTTTTTTTTTTTTTTTCTTATATATGAGGGAAAAAAATGATTTTTTTCAAGAGTCTTTTCCAGGCTCCCCTCTCCCTTCACCTCACTCCCTCTTTTGTTTCTGCTTCAATTTTAAGCTGCCTTTTTAAACAAAAAAAAAAATTTACTCTCCTTCTCCATATATAAGTACTTTCTCTCTCTTAAACTATTTTTCACTCACCCTCGGAAGCCAAAAGCCAAAACCCTTCTCTTTCCCTTCTAGAAGATCCTCTAATTTTCCCCCTTTTATTTTCACTTTAGATTTCGCTTTTCGTTTTTTTAGTCCGTTTTCTCCTTCTCTCTCTTAGGGTTTGGTCCGTATAGTTTCTAGGGTTTTTCCTTGGTTAACATTACCAGTAGGAGAGGTATAGTAGTGTTTGGGGTTTAGGGGGCGAACTGATATTATTATAGCGAGAGAGGGGTGTGTTTTTGTTTTGTTGAGTTATGGCGGCTGAGAGGCTTAGGGATTTAAGTCAGCCGATCGATGTTGCCCTGCTTGACGCCACCGTCGCGGCCTTTTACGGCACCGGATCTAAAGAAGAGGTTCGGTTATATCTTTACTTCTTTTTGTTTTTTCGCTGTGTATCTATTTCTATGTTCCCTTTACTCGACTCTTTGACTGAGAAGTTGTTGTGTGGGTTCTAAGTGGTTTTTTTAGTGGGAGATGGTTTTCTTTTTCGTTTGCGATAAAGTAAGGGTGACTGTAGGGATTTCGGGTTTGGTTGGGTTTAGCGTGGCTAGGCATTTACTGTTTAAAGTGGAGGTAAGGTAAGTCCCGATGCAATGTAGGGGGGAATTTTTTGCTTTTTGTTTTATTTTTTAGGGTTTAATGTGAAGTGGATGGGTTTTCATTAGGATTTCAAATTTCTGTTTGGTTTGTCGGATAAATATGTAAAATATGATGATGCTTGAGAAGGTAGAGTATAGAGCTAATCTCTGAGTCATGATTTGAGTGCACCAACCTTAGCATTAGACAGTGCCATTAGAATGCAGAATGCAAATGCACATGTAATTATGGGGAATTTCGAATTATCTTTTTATGTTTTATTTTGAACTGTAAGCCTACTTTTTTCCTATTAAAAAATGCAGGACATTGTAGCGTTTTAGTTGATGTGATTTCTTGGTTTAGAATGTGTTTATTGCCAAATTTTGGGTTTTAGTCCTTTGGGAAAATAGGTTTTGTCCATTTAAATGGAATCATTATGATAGAAATGACACAAAAGGAATACTGTCTTTAGAATATCTCTCTTCTTGTCCAACTTCTTGACTCTCTATGTAAATTAATTGATTAGGAGATAAATGCAATCAAGTTTTCTGTTGTGAGTTTAATATGATTATTGGCAACTTTTTTGAAGTCAAACTAGTGAGCTGTCATTAAACATTCAAGTGCACTTATCTGGTATCCTAGTTTTTAGAAGCAAAAGATCTTTCAATTTGATTTTTCCCTTGTTAAGTTAACAAACCTAATAAGTTTAGCGTCATTTACATTTTAGTATTTTCCCTATTTCACCTCGTTGAATTAAACATGATCAGTTGTTGTTAGTACTATTGATCATTGAATGAACATATTTCATCTTACTTATTCCCCCCCCCCTCCCCCCCAAAAAAAAACATTATTTAATTTTGTTGATTAAAACTATATTCGATGGTTACTATTACTATTATACTTCTGGCATTTGATCAGTGTCTTAGTACTTTTCATAAATGGGATGCTTCATTGGTCTATAACTTCTTTTTGTCTTTGTCTTATCATTATTTGTTTTCTGACTAACTTTTTTTATTCTTCCTTGTACAACAGAGAGCACAAGCAGATCATATCTTGCGAGATCTGCAAAATAATCCTGACATGTGGCTTCAAGTTGTGCATATCCTGCAGCAGACAAAGAGCCTTAATACCAAGTTCTTTGCCTTGCAGGTCTGTTGTAATTACTATTTTCTTTCTACTCTTTAATTTCTAGTGCAACAAACTTGCTCAAGTAAAATTCTAGTTCACACTCCCATCTTTTGTATGGTGCATGTATGTACCTGATAATTAGGCCTTGACCATTTCAGCTGCGTAGTTGATTAATACTGTAGAAAAAAACATTTTCTAACAGATTTCTTAAGTATTGCTGAACAATATCAGAATAAGTTGATCCTCTATTCACTGTGATTTTGGGGTGCTTCTTTTGTGCTTGTCTACAGGTTCTTGAAGGTGTAATCAAGTATAGATGGAATGCTTTGCCTGTTGAGCAGCGGGATGGGATGAAAAACTACATTTCTGAAGTCATTGTGCAGGTATGAGAGCTCTTTATATCCTTCTTCTCTTTATGATGGGGAACTTCTAAACTTTGTGCTTTTTGTCCCATTTGTTTTCTCTCCTTTGTATATTCATTCTTACATGTACTTCCTCCTGCACTAGTTGTCAAGCAACGAGGCCTCCTTTCGAGCAGAAAGGCTGTATGTCAACAAGCTGAATATTATATTGGTTCAGGTACAACTAATCTGCCCCATTAAAAAAATTTATTTCAGAAATGAGGGGCAAGCTAGCTTTAGAGTTCATTGAGTTTGTGAGTAATTAGGCCAACAGTTGGGCTCTATCCGTCTTTTTTTTTTTTAAATAATTTCTTATCATAATCTTCTTATGCTGTAATCCTAAGTATTATTTTGCTTGTCTCTTACTAATTAGTATGTATGTACTTCTCTTTAGAAGGCTATACAAGTAATCCAATTTAAAGTGAGAGGAAAGGAATGATTATACTAAATACATGCGCATTGCAATTGTTGTCTAAAAGTATATACATGCCTACTGAATTTCCAGATCTTAAAGCATGATTGGCCTGCTAGATGGCGAAGCTTCATTCCTGATCTTGTTGCTGCTGCAAAAACCAGTGAAACAATTTGTGAAAACTGCATGGCAATACTGAAAGTGAGCTTCGTATTGAATTCACTCTTGGTAAAATGGTTGTAGATATTTTGACATTAACATGAGTTGTTTTCTCGTCAGCTTCTAAGTGAAGAAGTTTTTGATTTCTCAAGAGGTGAAATGACTCAACAGAAGATCAAAGAACTTAAGCAATCACTAAACAGGTGAAAATATATTTTTATTAGAATTAGGGTTATGCTTTTTATGGGGAACTTTGGATGTCGGTTGCTGAGATTTCTATTTACAGTTTCGTTTTCTTTTTGTGAAGTTGCCATTCTGTACGGTTTTTGGATTTTTTGTTGTTGTGATTGTTGCATCTGTGAATATAAGCACTATACTCGGATTGAAAAGTACTGTTTATGGTTTTGAATGGAAAAGCCCAAACTTCAGTTGTCAGTGCTTATTGGAGTCATGTTAATTTAAGCTTGTGTAAGTATACTGATTATATTACTGTCATATCTGTCTGCTTGTGCATATTCCCTACCTGAAGATGATACTAACAACTACGATTTGTGGAGATGGAATATTTGGGAAATATGCTGTTCGGATTTGTGTCTGCATGTAAAATATGATATTTGGGCTTTTGATTTAAGGTCTTGCTCACACAGTACAACTACAAAGATTGATGATTAGTTCAAATTGTTAGAAAGCAAGTCTGAAAATGACTAAAATGGCTTCCAACCCTCTTAATTTTTCTAGTGTTCTCCCCTCGTAGTCGTAGGTACCCTGATGTCCTGATGTTTATGCTTTTTTGTTGGGACAAAGCAAAAGGACAAAGATCTCTGATTAACATTCTATTTTTTTCCCTAATAATTTACTGTCATAGTATTGGCCTTTGCTGCTCTCTAGTAAGCAGTGCAACATCTCACCATGATAATTTAATACTTCCAAGCATTGTTCATTTTGCTAATTCTGTATTTGTTTTCTACAGTGAGTTTCAACTCATTCATGAGTTGTGCTTATATGTACTATCAGCTTCTCAGAGAACAGAGCTTGTACGGGCTACACTGTCTACCTTGCATGCATTTCTTTCATGGATTCCTCTTGGCTATATTTTTGAATCAACATTGGTAAATTCTTATTGGTTTCTGAAATTTCTCAGTTGTCTATGTGTGAAGCATGCAATATTTGGTGTTGTTGCTCTTATGTATTATTGTTATGATTTGTTTCACCTCTTTTTTGTATTAATGTGTCTTGCAGCTGGAAACACTCCTAAAATTTTTTCCCGTGCCTTCATATCGGAATCTCACCCTCCAATGTCTTACAGAGGTAAAATTGCTTTTTGAATAAAGCTAGATTGTTGTCACTGTGTTATTTATTTAATACATTTATGGGTGAATGCAGGTGGCTGCCTTAAATTTTGGGGACTACTATAACATGCAATATGTTAAGATGTACAATGTATTTATGGTCCAGTTGCAGGTGTGTAAGCATACACTTTTTATTTATTGATATTCCACTTAGAATTTGGGTTTCCAGATCTGGACATTTTCTTTTTGGCTGTGCTAATATGTGGATTTTATTCTGTTTTTCTTTCTTTTGCAATCTGTCTCTGTTTAACATGTGGATACTTTTTGATACGTTTTTAGACCATTCTCCCACCAACTACAAACATCCCTGAGGCTTATGGACATGGAAGCAGTGAGGAACAGGTATATTTCCAGTTAGATGGTTCTGGTGAAGGGTACGCTTTGATATACTTTTATGTTCATCTATGTAAAACTCATTTTTCTTATGTTGTTGCTCCAGGCATTCATTCAGAACTTGGCATTGTTCTTCACTTCATTCTACAAGGTAAGTTATTATAGAATTTGCAAAGCTTCTTCTGATCATGAGGTGAAGGATGGTTAATTATTGATAGGTTGGTTTAGTACCCTGAAAGTCGCAAGTCTATTCATAGGTGGCTATGCAAAGGATGATAGTTCTAATACATTAGTTTAAATTTTGAATCTTTTCCCTTTTGATTAAGCATATTGTATTATATTGGAGTGATCAAGTTTCAAATATTACTAAATTCGCTGGCTTGGTTGAAGTTGGTGTATGTGCCTAAAATTGTTCTTTGTTTCCAGTTTCACATTCGTGTGCTGGAGACTGCACAAGAGAATATTTCTGCACTGTTAATGGGTCTGGAATACCTTATCAACATATCTTATGTAGATGATACAGAGGTCTTTAAGGTATCACAGCAATTTGATTCCTTGTGAATCTATTATCATATCTGCTTGTTCCTTTTTGAATCTTTTGAATCTTGGAGAGTAATGTTTGTTATCTTCTTGCTAAAAAGGTTTGCTTGGACTATTGGAACTCCTTGGTCTTAGAGCTATTTGATGCACACCATAACGTGGAAAATCCTGCAGTAACTGCAAACATGATGGGACTGCAGGTATTGTGGATTAGTTACTTGCCAGACATAGCTATAATTCTGTTTGCTTCAAAGTCATTTGTTGTAAAGAATTTTGGAATTAAGAAGCTACTCTTAGTCTTCATTATAACTCAAGTATTTACTGTGCCCATCTGCTGTACATGTCTTGTAACTCTTTTCTATTGGCCACTTTTTGCTCAAGTATTTTCATCCCTTTTTTCCCCTGTATTTTTGTCTGAGGTATGCTGCTGGAAACACGGCATAGGGACATACTTATTATTGTCCTCAAAATAATGAATAAATATACTTGAAAGCGTGCCCAAATAAACAATGTTGAACCACTTGTCACTCATCTGATCTCCATGAATTGAACCTGGTAGGTGCCTTTGATTTCTGGCATGGTTGATGGCCTTAATGCACAGCTTCATCAAAGGCGACAACTTTATGCTGGCACAATGTCGAAGCTTAGAATGCTCATGATTTGCCGTATGGCAAAGCCTGAGGAGGTTCTGATAGTTGAAGATGAAAATGGGAATATTGTTCGAGAGACGATGAAGGATAATGATGTTCTTGTTCAGTATAAGGTGATAAATCTCTAAAATCAATTTTGAAGCTCGAATTAGATGATAAGAGTTCTGATGTTTTAGAAGTTTATGTTTGGTATCGTCTTTTATATACTTTTTGAATCAGTTTTCTCCTGGATTCCCTTGTTAATAAAGTCTTATGGTGCAGATTATGAGGGAGACATTGATCTATTTGTCTCACCTTGATCATGAGGATACTGAAAAGCAGGTATGGGGCTATGAGACATTTGTATAGTGTTTTGTTTTCTAAAAGCTTAAACAATTCCATGTACTGCTTTATGACCTAGTTTACATAGGCTGGGTGTAAAATTGTAATTAGCGTTTGCTAATGGAAATGAAATTATCCACTCTTTCCTTTTATGTCCTCTGCACAATCTGCTGCCATTCTCTGGTATGCAAATACTCTGTTACACATACTTTCTACCAATGTAATGGCAGATGATGGAATGATCAGAAAAAGAAAAATCAAATTACAAATTTTGAGAATCTAGGGAGAATGGACTTCTCTTTCTATGGTAGTACTGTCTTAAATTTCTGGGTGCATATGGTTTCTAATACTGTTGTAGCATTGAAGGAATGATCAGGAATGTAAATCAAATTTCAAATTCTGAGAATCTATGATACAGTCTTTGTTTTTGTCACCCCCCCCCCCCCCCCCTCCCTCCCTTTTCCCTTTTTAAAATATGTTTATAACTGATTTGAGTTTTATTGGATCTGTTTCTTCATCTCTGTAATGCAGATGCTAAAGAAATTAAGCAAGCAATTGAGTGGTGAAGATTGGACTTGGAACAACTTGAACACTTTATGCTGGGCAATAGGATCCATTTCTGGTTCGATGATGGAAGAACAGGTATTCTTCTATCTACAGCAGTGACCACGCATGTTTAGCACATCATTATTGATGAAAGAAAGAAGTTATCTGGAGCTAATGATGCATTAGGCTGTTAGCTTCTGTACAGTGAAACTGATGCCCTTTAACTGAAAACAAAATTTGCCTAGTGCCTTTTAATTATCTTGTTCAGACTTTTTATTAGAAGATATAGGTGTTTCTTTTACTTTCATCTTCAATGCTGTAAGTATAAAATCTGCAAATCATATATGCATGCAGAGAGAATAAAATAAAGAAGTGCGTCCTGCAAAAAGATGATAACTTGTTTCGTATATTTCATGAGTTGAGAGCTCCCTCTGTGTATGCTTTTTGCTGATGCTTAATATGCTCGGTTTTTATGGCAGGAAAACAGGTTTCTTGTGATGGTCATTCGTGATTTGCTGAATTTGTGTGAAATCACAAAAGGGAAGGACAATAAAGCTGTTATTGCTAGTAATATCATGTAAGTATATGTAACCTCTAGACTATGGTTTCTCTTTGGACTCTACAGTTACCAATTAAATTATGCCACTTTTGTTTTAGTAGCTGTGGTTTTATTTGAATGGCGTCACACTTTTGTACAATTCTAGTGTTGCATGTGCGTATTAGTTTCTGGGGAACCTGAAGGCACTGAAGAAACTAACTGCGTCTTATTGCCATTCTAAATTTTAAGATTGCTAGTCTTAAATTGATGTTTTTTTTTTTGCTTGAAGGTATGTTGTTGGGCAGTATCCAAGGTTTTTAAGGGCTCACTGGAAGTTCTTGAAAACTGTTGTAAATAAATTGTTCGAGTTCATGCATGAAACGCATCCAGGAGTTCAGGTAAAATCATTGGGAAAAGAACTAACTTCTTTCTTCCAGAATGATAGTTCAGATATTTCACTGGTGACAACACTTGTATGCTTAACATGGCTGGTGTGCTTGTTATGGCAACATGTTGTACGAAATGTAGTTGACAATGCACCATAAGTTAACTTTTGCCTTTTGTTAATTTTGCGTGTGATCTTCACATCATGTTACAAGATTGTGGTGCTATTACTTCATGCTACAATGTTTTAATATAACACGTCACATGCTTCAGGATATGGCCTGCGATACCTTTTTGAAAATTGTCCAGAAGTGCAAGCGAAAATTTGTGATTGTGCAGGTATCATCTACTTATTATATTTGCCACTATGGTTTTCTTTAAATTTTTTATTAAAAGAAAAGAAAACTGTATTGTTGCTAGGTTAAATTCTGTTGCATTAATGTACTTTATCTTGTGAATTCAGGTTGGAGAGAACGAAGCATTTGTGTCTGAACTTCTATCTTCTCTTGCGACAACAGTTGCAGATCTGGAGCCTCATCAGATTCATACATTTTATGAATCTGTATGCCTCTTTCCAATTCCTATACCATTAAGATCTTTGCATGGAGGTCTATTCTGTAGCTGATGAGCTAATATTTCTGCTTTATATTTCAGGTTGGTCATATGATTCAAGCAGAATCTGATCCCCATAAGAGGGATGAATACCTGCAGAGACTGATGGAACTACCCAACCAGGTTTGTCATTGATAAAGAAAATTACCTTTTTGTTTCTGACATATATATATGCTGCATGCAAATATTTGAGGTTGTGCTGGAAGCCTGTTTTTTTATGATGTTGCTTGTTATGCAGAAATGGGGTGAAATTATAGGGCAGGCACGTCAAAGTGTTGACTTCCTTAAAGATCAGGATGTAATAAGAACTGTGCTAAACATATTGCAGGTAATTATCATCTTATGTAATTTCTTGTATTCAATTATGAAAGAGCATAATGCCAGCTAATTGATCTTTCATATTGTAAGCAGGGATCTGTCTTTTGCTGATAAATAAACATACTTTTTTTCCTGTTTCTGTTGCATTTTACAAAATAAAAACTAGAACTCTGATGTGTATTTTCTTCTTGAAAGTTTGTGGTTTATATCTGGGGAGGATTTTTGATTGCTAAGATAATTTAATGGTTTATGTTGGCCATGCATTCATATACTCTATTCTTTGGTGGTGGATTGGTGCTAATCTTCCTTGCAGACCTCACATTTCTGAGTAGTGTACATGCTGTGGTTTTAGTTAAATGCTTTTTGGGATCTAGTACTTAGAATGAGTCTTTCTACTTTGCAGACAAATACTAGTGTGGCCAGCTCTCTCGGAACATATTTCTTAACACAAATTTCTTTAATCTTTCTGGACATGCTTAATGTATACAGGTAAATATTTTGATTTTGTTATTTAATATGCAAGTTTGAGCATGGAAATGCAATATACTTTCTTTTGCTGATGTGTAATTCTTGGTGCTGTAATGAACTGAACAGAATGTACAGTGAGCTTATATCCAGTAGTATTGCTGAAGGAGGCCCCTTTGCATCAAAAACATCCTATGTCAAACTTCTACGGTAGGATCAAGTTTTCAGACATGCTTCTTTTCGGTTTAACTAAAACTTCTTGTTTAGTGTGTGTCTGTGTGTTTATTCTATTTTACTTTTCATTTTTCCTATGTGCTTTATGAAACAGATCTGTTAAAAGGGAGACTCTCAAGCTCATTGAAACATTTTTGGACAAGGCTGAAGATCAACCACAAATTGGGAAACAATTTGTGCCCCCAATGATGGATCCAGTTCTTGGTGATTATGCTAGGAATTTGCCTGATGCTAGAGAATCTGAAGTTTTGTCACTTTTTGCTACAATAATTAACAAGTATGGTAACCAATGCATAAAGTCTTCTTTATCTGATATAATATGGGCATCATTCTGCAACCTGTTAAATACAGGAAGCACCTTTTTATCCTTTAGATATTAAGGGTAGGATGGGTTTATTGACTTGTCTTATTGTACTAGAGTAGCACTTATTTAGAACATAGCTGAAATTGCCTTCAGCTCGTAGTACTGGTACATGCTGAAAGAAATTGCCTTCAGCTCGTAGTACTGGTACATGCTGAAAGAAATTACATTTCTTGTTAGTTTCTTAACTTTGGTGTCGCTTTTGGTATAGATTTTTGCATTTCTTATTTTATTTGGTCCTGTTTTCTTATGCATGAAGGTATAAAGCTGCAATGATAGATGATGTTCCTCGAATATTTGAAGCTGTTTTCCAGTGCACACTGGAGGTGAGTCTTTTCTTTATATAGGGGATTTGGTGATGGGTTTGTTGTATAAGTTCTCTGTAAACCTTAGCATGTGGTAAAACAGGCAAAAACTCTTTGCTTGAATAGGAATTGTGAAATTGTATATCAACTCAAACGAGATAATCAGTACAAGCATGGCACGGAGTTTTAAAATGTTGATTATATCAGCAAATAAAATTAAGTCCCTTGTAATTGTGTTAATTTTTTTGAATGGAGGAATTTTCTGGATTATTCTCCCCTCAATTTGACATTTGATAAAACTCGAATATAGATTCACAGTGATGGTGATAGATAATATGCTGCTGCTTTCTAATGTCCATTGTTAAATTTGAAATGTTATGAATTAATCTTAAGTTGCTTTGCTTATACTTTCTCTTGCCATTCCTTGCAGATGATTACCAAAAATTTTGAAGATTACCCTGAACATCGCCTCAAATTCTTTTCATTGCTTCGTGCCATTGCTACTCATTGTTTTCCTGCGCTGATTCGGTTGTCAAGTCAGGTTGGTGTTGGGCGTCTTCCTTTTGCCGGTCTATAGTAGCTGTTCTCTAATTAAAAAATGAGCATCATCATGAGCTTTATTAGACGATTTATTCTAAAATTAAAATCCAAATTCTTTCTTTTGAATTTCAGTTACCAAACCCTATGTAGGGTCTAAGCTTTTACTTTTTAAAGTGGTAAAAAATTGTTTGATGTAGTTATTATATATATGTATATATATTTGTTTTACTTATTTTTTTTTTGCTATGCATCTGCATCAGCAACTAAAGCTCGTTATGGATTCAATCATTTGGGCATTTCGGCATACAGAGAGGAATATTGCAGAAACTGGTCTAAATCTTCTACTGGAGATGCTGAAAAACTTTCAGGTCTGTTGGTCTAATGGTTTTGCATGGTTGATAATGTGTTGAGACACACCAGATGCTGAATATTTGGTTTTGGTACCTTGACAGGCTTCTGAATTTTGTAACCAGTTCTATCGAACATACTTTGTGACAATTGAGCAAGAAATATTTGCCGTCTTGACAGACACATTTCACAAACCTGGCTTCAAGTTGCATGTCTTGGTTTTACAGCACCTCTTCTGCCTGGTAAAAAATATTGTAGTATGCTTGGATTGCTTGCTCTGGTTTGCATCAGTTTATCTTAATTGATGAGTTATTTCCAGGTTGAGAGTGGCTTATTGACTGAGCCCTTATGGGATGCTGCTACTGTTCCAATGCCTTATCCAAATAATGGAATGTTTGTTCGTGAATACACAATAAAACTTCTGAGTACATCATTCCCGAACATGACTACTACTGAGGTAAATTAACAGCCAAAAGGTTCATATCCAATCAATTATATATTTTTTATTACCGAGTTGATATCAATGATCTATGTCGGTTTCAGGTCACTCAATTTGTGAATGGACTATTTGAGTCCAGGAATGATTTGTCCACATTTAAGAATCACATACGGGACTTCCTTGTGCAATCGAAAGAATTTTCAGCTCAGGTAAATCTTTGAAAAGCGCATACAAATATGCTTCATCGCCAATGAGCTTCTGAATAGATCTTTGATTTGTAACTGTTGGAGTTTAGTTACCTTTTAAAAAAAGAAAGGAAAAAACTGTAAATTTAGTTAGAATTTTCAGAAGTTTCAGTTAATTTTGCCATCTCTTTATGTGGTTTACTTAGATGAGTGAGTTGATGGTTAAGCTCTGCTTTCTGCAGGACAACAAAGATCTCTATGCTGAAGAGGCTGCTGTACAGAGGGAAAGAGAGCGACAACGGATGCTTTCTATCCCAGGGCTCATTGCCCCAAATGAGATACAAGACGAGATGTTGGACTCATAGATGCGGCTAATTTTGCCTCAGAAGCTAATTTCCATAAATTTTGACTTGGGAGTTTAAGTTGCGGCCTCGGTTTTGCCACCAGTATCCCTTAATGTAAACAGATACAGGCATTTTTCTACCATTGTTGCTCATCTTTTCCCCAAAATTTCTATTTTTGTTGAAAATGGTGAATCGCGAAGGCGCTGACGCATACAGGTTTGGCTGCTGGAGATGCTGCCTATATGTCTATTGGTGATGTGTAGAATATTTAGGTGTTTGACGTAGTGGATATATATCGAGTCATTGTACGGGTTTCCTAGCTCCAGCTTGATATTTGTATTGATCATGATGGTTGGGATGCAGTGTAGGCTGTTTAGATGACTCGTTTTCAAGTATTGTTGATTCATCCTAGGTTAAAGAGAATACTAACCTTGGAAGGTTGTGCAGAAATTTTTTTTCCTGCTTTACTTGATTCAAGTAGAATGCCATTGTTAAGTGTTCTCTGTGTTTGTTTTGAACTTTATAGTTTCAACGGAAGATAATGTACTTTTACTTGGTTGTTAAATTAAATATACTAGCAGTTTCTTTTCAATTCTTAGTTCCAATTTGTCTGAAAAGAAAAGTGTTGTGGTTTCTAAGTTGGACTCATTTTTTTTTATTTAGTTTAAAGAAGTCCCCATTCCCGTTCAAAGTAGCTTCAAAATCTCAATATATAACATCAAAAGTAAAAGAGCTGCAAAATCACTGCAGGATTCATTGTATTGCAAAGTTGTGAGCAGGGGCCAGACAACTTGTAGGATTTTATGGCTGAACAAGAATAAAGCTTAACCTAAAATCTGCAGAAAAAAGAAGAAAGAAATTGAGGTTGAAAGAAAAGGCTTCTTCCACTCGAGCATTCATTTTAGAGATCACATATATAACAGCCAAATACAATGTGGATGTCGATTTTAAGCGTTAAAAGCAGACGTAATATGCCTCCTCCAAGTTGAACTCCACGTTATGAATGATGCAAGACTTTTAGCTAGTCTTTGTTGTTATTCAACCCGTGGCTTTCAACACAACTACATTGGTTTAGTTATGTGGAATTTGAACCACTTGTTTTACCTGTTTTTGTTGCATTTAATGGTCAAATACCTTTTGGACAAAGCCAAACCATTCAACGGTGCTTCATCTACTTATTAAAACAGTCTCAAGCAGCAATCTAACCAGAGAGCACAAAAAGAAAAAGACCAATAAACCATGGCTCAACTCACCAACTCTGAGCCCCATGTTGCAGTCCTCAACTTTCCGTTCGGCAGCCACGCAGCTGCACTCCTAACACTGCTCAATCGCCTAGCCATGGCTTGTCCCAACACTTTGTTTAGCTTCTTCAACACTGCTCAATCCAACAACTCTGTCTTCTCATCTCAACAAACGCAACCAAACATTAAAGCCTATAACGTGGCAGATGGAGTTCCGGATGGCTATGTTTTTGGTGGGAAACCTGAGGAGGGTATCGAGTTGTTTATGAAGGCGGCACAAGAGAATTTCAAGCAGGGAGTAGAGGTGGCGGTGGCGGAGTCAGGGAGGAAACTCAGCTGTTTGGTCACCGACGCTTTCTTGTGGTTTGGCAAAGACATGGCAATGGAGTATGGTGTGCCTTGGCTAGCCTCTTTTACTTCGGGCGTTTTCCCCCTTTCTTCCCATGTCTATACTGATCTCCTGAGGGAAAAATTTGGAGTTGCAGGTCTATATATGACTATATATACACTAGTTCCTTTTCTTTCTTCTGACAATGACATGCATTATTTATAGGGATTGTAAATTTTGCACAGGCATTGTTGGGCGAGAAGATGAAGCCCTCAACTTCATTCCTGGAATGTCTGACATACGCATTGGTGACTTGCCAGAAGGAATCGTGTCTGGAAATCTGGATTCCATCTTCTCTCGCATGTTGCATCGAATGGGGCAAGTGTTACCCGAGGCAGCTGCAGTCTTGATCAACGACTTTGAAGAAGTAGACCCTGTGATTACAAATGATTTGAAATCCAAGTTGAAAAAGTTGCTCCCTGTTGGACCTTTTATCCTTTCAGCAACAGCAGCAGCAGTTTCTGATTCCTATGGTTGCCTGGCATGGCTAGACAAGCAAAAGCCTGCAAGTGTGGCATATATTGGCTTCGGGTCGGTCGCAACCCCACCTCCAAATGAACTCGTAGCTCTAGCAGAAGCATTGGAAGCTAGCAGGGTCCCATTCATTTGGTCCTTAAGAGACAAATTTAAGGTGCATTTGCCTAATGGTTTCATAGAAAGGGCCAATGGAATAGTGGTGCCATGGGCACCCCAACCTCAAGTGCTGGCTCATGCTGCTGTTGGGGTCTTCTTTAGCCATTGCGGTCATAGCTCACTGCTAGAGAGCATTGCCGGTGGGGTGCCTATGATTGCCAGGCCATTTTTCGGGGAACAAAACCTCAATGCAAGAGTGATAGAGGCTGTTTGGGAGATTGGTGTGATTGTCAAGGGTGGAATTTTCACTAACAATGGCATAATCAGTTGCTTGGATCTTGTTTTAGCACAAGAAAAGGGCAAGCAAATGCGGCAGAATTTGAAGGCACTCAAGGAACTTGCACATGCTGCGGTTGGACCTCAAGGTAGCACCACTAGAAATTTCAAGCAATTGTTGGACTTAATATGTACCAAGACTTCTGCCTAGAAAGAATTATTCCCTTTCTTTTTTTGTAATTTCAAACTCAATCAAGAAATTGTAAGGATTGTTAACTTGTACTATCACTCATTGTTCAATTCTTTATTATTAGTCTTGATTTGTTTTTCTTTGTCTTTGAAATGTGGATTTGGCTCCATAGACAGGAGAGGCCAGTCTAATATTTAGATCTTGACACATGTCGTCATTTGTATCAACAGTTAACTACATACCACAACAAAGCATACGAGTATCCATAGCCCAAAAAAAAAAAAAAAAAACCCAAAAACCGCAATCAAAGCGAGAACACGGGACCCAAATATAAAACCGGAATCGAGCTTCAAGGAGTAGCAAAGCAAAGATGCAATTCAGAAGACAAGCTATAACTCCATAGAAAAGATCAAATGAAAAAGTTCCTCACAGAAAGAATTTGAAAGAAAGGGAAAAGATCAAGCATTGGGAAATTGGGAAATCTGAACCATTGGATTGATGATGGTTCTTGGTTGATATATAGTAAAGCCGAGTGGGTAAATTGATTTGATTGATGACAGGAAGATTAACCCAGGAGCTAAGCGAAGTGGATCTTGGCCTACAGTCGAGAATTTGCAGCAGCTTTAGATTTTCATTATACTCCATTTGCTTGTAATAAAATAGTATTAAATATGGTATTTGGTTTCGTCTCTGTAAAAAAAAATATACTGCTATTTAGCGTTTAGCTTTATGGACTTTTATGTCGGTTAATCCATACAAGAATTCATTATATTTATATGGTAATTTTGGTTACTGCAAATTTGCTTTAACCTCGGAGAGTCGGAGTTACAGTACTGGAAAACGACCCCAGTGGATGGAAGGCGTTCAAAGTCTACTACGCAGTTGTCTACTATTCACCGTTGATTAGAAATTGGGTTATTTTTTTGGGCCACAAATTAGAAATTGGGTTATGTGGCAAGATTTAAACTTTAAAGATGGACGTGGACCGGCCTCTCTTCTCCAAAATAAGGACGGAGATAATAAATTGTGCATGTTTGGTGTACCGTTTGGGGTCGATTGGATCGGTTAGTGACCCAAACGGTCTACCAAACATTTTTTTACGGTGGGATCAATTGGTCTCCATTAAACACATATTTTATAACCACAAAAATATTCTCATCTGCACAGTAACAAAATCTAACATGTACAGTAACTAATTTTACTCTCACCGAACCAATCGCACCGGATACCAAACAGGGCCAAAGTAAATAAATATATAATAATATATACTATAGATTAATTTTGTACACTCTGGAAAAGACTCACGGCCCCTTTCAACTTTCAACCAGAGAAGAGCTAATCGCCCCGTTTTAGTCTTTTCTCACATGGCTGATTACTTTAAAACCCTTCTAAACTTAATCCTTTTGTTTGAAAATAACTCTCTTTATGTGTCATTTTAACATTTTGGATTATTAATGATGTTCCCACCGTTTTCCCCTCCTTTTGGTGATTTACACATGGTTAATTACTCAAAAGTACCATGCAGCTCCCTCAGTCTATCTACCCTCCATGTCCTTTTATGTCATTGCATTAGTTTTGTTGGTGTGTAAACTAATTAATGTTGTTTCATTGTAGAAAAAAATTAATGTTTTTTTTTTAAATTTTAAGATTTTTCAAATGACAGAATTCTAAAATACATATATTTAAAATGATAACTTTTAAATTATTTGGTTTAGATACATAATTTGTAGAGAGAAATCATAAACTATTTTAAAATTTTATAATAAACTTAAAGATTAATTATAAAAAATAATATTAAAATGGAAAAAATATGCAATATGGGTATCACTAGAATTGTAAAAATGTATAGATTTTATTAATAAAATGTGGGAGTGAAAACTTTATTTTAGGAATAAGTTTTTATCATGTAATCTATAAGAATAAAAATGGTATGAAGAAAATGGAAAGTTAATAAATATAGGTGGTTAGTTAAAAAGACAAGGGTTTTTGAAAAAACACCATTGGAGAAGCATTTTGAAGAGAGGTTTTGGGCCCTCTAAAAATCCCTCTCCAAATTCTTAGGAGATTTAAAAATCCAACTCTTTTCTTGCCAAATCGAGAATTCTATTTTTAGATTTTAAAAAATCTCTATTCAAATGAAAATCCTTCTTGAAAATCCTCATCCAAACACACTCTTAAGGATAAATCTGAAAAACAGAATCAATACACTTCTCTTTCACCATCATAATGCAATCATCAATCAAGTTTCCATCGTCCAAAGATAGGAGTAACATAACATTACTAAGTTCTCTAATCACAACTTTAAGATCAGAAGCGATGATAATAGAAATCACATCTTTAGATTTGGCCTCTGTCTTCAGATCATAACCACACTCTTCTCCAGCCAACTACGATGATCATCTGGAATACAAACTTCCAGGTTGAGTTCCTTACTAGCTAAAGATCCTTTAACACACTTTGAAACGAAATCCATATCTTTAGAATTGGTATCAATAAATCCCTCTTCGATTCCTGGTGGAGTGGCATTGTTATCTGTAGTGACAAAATTGGCTTTTTCTCAGTTAAACTTCTGAGCAGAGTCCCTAATTAGATGTCCACCGTCAGCTTATGGTCTATTTTACTTATATAACCCTATTTAATTCATCTAATTGACCATTATCTCAACCACCATATTTAAAGCATGAGGGGAGGAGAAGGGTAGAAATGGAAAGAAAGCTTATATTTGCTAAAAAGTTGCAAAATATATATTTTTTTGTTTGTGATATGGTTAAAAAGGACATCTAAAAAGGGACGGAGGGAGTATGCAATCTCCCTGTTTGTATAAATGGAAAAATATTACCCAAGGGTTGTAATTGGATAGATTTAACAATTACGACTGTAACAAAAAGACTGTAATGGAAAGACTATATAAGTTTTCTTATATAACCTTCGTTCCCCCACCCTATATCCGTCCATGACTATAACAAAAGGATTGTAATGAAAAGTTCTCCGCAGCGCTAGCGCGGAGTAACCCTCTTGTATATATACTATATATTATTTTTGTCCCCTATGGAAATTACTAACAAGCCCTTTCAACTTTTAACCTGGTGCCACCTTATCGTGCCATTTTGGTAATTTCTCAAATCTAACATATTAATTTAAAACCCCTCCTTAATCATCCATTATACTATATCTAATTAATAGCTAATTAATATCTAATTAATAGTTGTTCTCTTTTCGCTCCTCCTCCTTAGCTATTACTGTCAAGGGGGAGGAGGGGTTTGGTTTTTTTTTTTATTTCGTATCTTGATTTTTTTTTCTTTAGTTTTAGAATAAAGTCCCACAGATCTGTTGATCTGTTTGGGTTATCAGTCTCCAGATTTTTAGATCTTGGATGTTTGAGTCTCCAGATCTTTAGATCTTGAATATTTGAGTTAGTTCAGTTTGTCGAGTCAGTTTATTCAGTTTGTTTGATGCCTTTTGAGTTTACAGTAGATTGGGGATTTCACCATCATATTGAGATGGGGTTTCTTTGTGGTTTTCGGATCAATCAGGGAGGTTTTCGGATCACTCACCTTTCTGTCGTTGGTGAAAGCTCACAGAAGCGAGAACGAAGAGGTGTCGCTCGTGCTAGAGACTCATGGGAAAGGTTCGAAACTCCAATTCAAAGGATTCAGATCACGACAAATTCAGATCAAGACCTTGATGAAATTCAATCTATTGTAATTTTTGTTATGAACCATGTAATTTCATTTTCATGAATGAAAATTACATTTTCTTCAAAAAAAAAATCTAATTAATAGTTAATTAATAATGAATAAATTCAATATGATTAAAAGGAAATAAAAGCTAATTAATACATAATTATTCCCCTTCATCCTCATTTTTTTGATTACACAAGAAGATTAGGAAAAAAAATGATTAAAAGGGAATTATGCTTCTCAATATTCAAGCCTACTGATGACATTAGCCACATACCTATTATTCCCCTTCATCCTATTTTTTTTTATTAGACAAGAAGATCATAAAAAAGATGATTAAAAGGAAAAATGATACAATCGTTTTTCCTACTCAACTTTCATTCATTTTAAGCGTTGAATGATATTTTATTTTAAGTAAATAATTAACAATCATACCATTACATATACAATTTGATAAGAACCATCATTCTTATCTTTGGACTTTTATATAACCATCATATAGAAATGACCAACAAAACCATATTTGATTCAAGGATTGAATGATATTTTATTTTAAGTAAATAATTAACAATCATTCCATTACATATACAATTTGATGGTTAAAGCTATTCAAATTTATAATTAACCTATCAAAGACTTAAAATCCAAGAGCTCATTGGATACTCAGAGTCATAAGATCATTAGAGGTAGCCGTAGCATACCATACCATATTTGATAAGAACCATCATTCTTATCATTGGACTTTTATATAACCATCATTCTAATTGTTTTACTGATTTCCAAATGCCAAAAGAGCAAGAGCTAAAAACAGGACATGATTGTCGAATGAAGTAAGACTAGATAAGAAAGAAACTATATTTATGTATTAAATATAGAAAAGACCAACAAAACCATATTTGATTCAATGATGAATTGCACGGAAAGCAAAAAAAAAAAAAATAATAAAAAGACTATTCCATTAATAATTCAAATTAACTATGGCGTTTTTATTGCCATCACTTTTTGTAATAATTTTTCCTGTGTATGATAATTTTCAATAAATATAGATAAATACTCTCTCTGTTCCTTTTTAATTGTCCATTTTAACTAATTTATTTGTTTAAGAAAAGTAGTTATTTTGTTGAATTTTATACAAAATTTACTTTACTTTACCAAATTGCCCTACATTTAATTGGTATAGTTTGCCAACTATCATATTTAATGAGTTTTGTGGTTTCAAAGCAGGATACATATGTCATTTTAATAGAGAGAGACAATTAAAAAGAAACAAGAGGTTTGGACAATTAAAAAGGAACAGAGGGAGTACTAAGTAAAATTGCTCATAGCGTTTTAAATGTCCTAAAACTAAACGCTAATATTAATTCCACGCAAAGGAAAACATTTTAAACCAGAAGTTTTAATTTTCTGACACTATAAACGCTAGTGAATGTCACAACAAATTGATCCAAATCTTAATTTTACAGATTCACCAGCGTTACATAATAGAGTGTCACTATTATATACGAGAAATTATTAGATGGGACGGACCCATCACGTCATCCATGAGATTAACCAATAGAATTTTGATATGTCCAATGAACTCCTAAAATTTTAGGCACGATTTTAACCCAAGGTTTAGCACTCTTTTAAAATAAACCCTATATAAAGGGTAAGTCCCAAATTTGAGATATTATTGACATATTTTAGAAAATTGATGAGTTGTCTTCGTATTATTGGTTGGTGAAGGGTAAGTTGTCTTCCATGGGACTAACCAATATAATTTCGATACGTCCAATGAACTCCTAAAATTTTAGGTATGATTTTAACCCAAGGTTTAACACTCTTTTAAAATAAACCCTATATAAAGGGTAAGTCCCAAATTTGAGATATTATTGACATATTTTAAAAAATTGATGAGTTGTCTTCGTATTATTAGTTAGTGAAGGGTCTGTCCCACCTAATAATTTCTCATTACATACATATATTACAGTGGCGTGTCCAATAAATCGCCACTATTATTACGGCGGCTTTTTGCACTTTTGTTGTAGTGAGCCAAATGTTAATAAGCATAAGAAAATTGTGTAGGAAGGGTTGCCACGTCTCTTATGCTATTCTTTTGGTGGTGCTTCGAATTAATCTCTTCAACTTTAATTAAGAATTAATTGCTAATTTGCACCTAACCTTTCCAGGAGCATTAAAGGAGTTGATAAATTTTCCAAGATGGGATTCTAAATGTCATATTTTTCCTTAGCCTGTTGAATTTGCTAGGTGAGCAATGTTTTAATATACCCATGTCTGCACATTAAATGTTGTTGCACTGGGCACTAGCCTTTGCAAGCAAATTGCTGAATTGGTTGTAATAGATGGAACCTGCTTTTTTTGCTAAGAATAGATGGAACCTGCTTAAGATTTTGTAGTATGTAACTTATGCATAATCGTCCATGGAATGTCCAAATGTCAAGTTGGCATCCCAAATTCCTACAAAATTTGAGTTGCGTACGTGGAAGTTGAACCACTTGTCTTTGTTGAATAAAATGGTCAAATATCTTTGGCAAAGGCAAACCATTCAACGGTGGTTAGATTTTCATTGCCACTCCCCATGAACCATGTGCCAACCCCCATCTAGCCACTCTACCTTCTACTACTTAATTATATTTAACTGTTAAACGTAAAACACTGTCTCAAGCACCATTCTAACCAAAAAACCAAAAAAAAAGACCTAGAAACCATGCCCCAACTCACCAACTCTGAGCCCCATGTTGCGGTCCTTAACTTTCCCTTTGGCACCCACGCTGCACCAGTCCGAACCATCATCAATCGCCTAGCCATGGCTTGTCCCAACACTTTGTTTAGCTTCTTCAACATTGCTCAATCCAACAACTCTCTCTTCTCATCTCAACAAACGCAACCAAACATTCAACCCTATAACGTACCAGATGGAGTTCCAGATGGTTATGTTTTTGCTGGGAAACCTCAGGAAGATATCGAGTTGTTTATGAAGGCGGCACAAGAAAATTTGAAGAAGGGAGTGGAAGTGGCGGTGGCGGAGTCCGGGAGGAAACTCAGCTGTTTGGTTACCGATGCTTTCTTTTGGTTTGGCAAAGAGATGGCAATGGAGTATGGTGTGCCTTGGCTAACCTTTTTTGCTTCAGGAGCTTCTGCCCTTTCTTCCCATATTTATACTGATCTCCTGAGGGAAAAATTTGGAGTTGAAGGTCTACAATACATATATAATTATATACACCATTACACACATTTTTTTTTTTCTTTTTTCGTGTCTAGAGTTTTGCTCTGACTAATCATGAGTTTGGTGGGTGAGTCTACCAACGGGGCAGCTGCATACACAAGTTCTCGAATCTGAGACCTACTTACCTCTACTTACTACTTGTACCAACCCATGTTGGTCATACACTAGTTCCTTTTCTTTCCTCTGACATGCACACACATATTTGAAATTTTGCGCCCACACGCGCGCACTCGCGCACACACACATGTTTATATATATACATATATATGTATCTGAAATAGGATTGTAAATTTTGCACAGGCATTGTTGGGCGAGAAGATGAAACTCTCAACTTCATTCCTGGAATGTCTGATATACGCATTCTTGACTTGCCTGAAGGAATCATCTCTGGAAATCTGGATTCCATCTTCTCTCGCATGTTGCACCGAATGGGGCAAGTGTTACCCGTGGCAGCTGCAGTTATGATCAACTCCTTTGAAGAAGTAGACCCTGTGATTACAAATGATTTGAAATCCAAGCTCAAAAGGTTCCTACCTGTTGGACCTTTGAGCCTTTCAGCACCACCACCACCAGCAGCAGTTGATGATTCTTATGGTTGCCTGGCATGGCTAGACAAGCAAAAGCCTGCAACTGTGGCATATATTGGCTTCGGCTCGGTCGCTATCCCACCTCCAAATGAACTTTTAGCTCTAGCAGAAGCATTGGAAGCTACCAGGGTTCCATTCGTTTGGTCTTTAAGAGACAAATCAAAGGTGCATTTGCCTAATGGTTTCATAGAAAGGGCCAATGGAATAGTGGTGCCATGGGCACCCCAACCTCAAGTGCTGGCTCATTCTGCTGTTGGGGTCTTCTTTAGCCATTGTGGTTTTGGCTCAGTGCAAGAGAGCATTTCAGGTGGGGTGCCTATGATTGGCAGGCCATTTTTCGGGGATCACAAGGTCAATGCAAGAATGATAGAGGTTGTTTGGCAGATTGGTGTGATTGTTAAGGGTGGAATTTTCACAAAGAATGGCATAATGAGTTGTTTGGATCTTGTTTTAGCACAAGAAAAGGGCAAGCAGATGAGGGAGAATTTGAAGGCTCTCAAGGAACTTGCACATGCTGCAGTTGGACCCCAAGGTAGCTCCACTAGAAATTTCAAGGCATTGTTGGACTTAATATCTAGCAAGACTTCTGCCTAGAAGATTGATTTTCAAGCATTTGGTGTGGAATTGTAAGAATTTTAACTTTTCCTTTATGCAATTACATATTCAATCCAGAATTGTAAGGCTTTTTTTTGGCATTAGAATTGTAAGGTTTGTGAGTGTCTTTTTTTTTTGTCTACCAATGTTCTATTAGTCTTTGATATGTATAAGCATTTACTTTCAAGAATAATTTGGGATGGCAATGGGGTAGGGCGGACCGGCGGAGGTGGGGATCTCCGCCTCCGCCCCACGCACATCATGCTTTGCTCTGTCCCCGTCCCGTCCCGTCATAGAGACCAATGGTACTAATATCACATCCGTTACCTTGGATTTTACTTAACCTCCGCCCTGCCCTGGTCCGCCCTGTTCATATACTTTAAATTATAAAATCAATGCTTTTAAATTATTAATGGCCTTATTTTTGCACCAATATACAATAAAATTAATCAAAGACATCAAGATAAATAAAACAAAAATGAGTACAAGATTATTACACAACACAACAAATCCAAGGTGATGTTTTATCTCAAATTCTAAGTGATTGTTGCAAATACAGCCAAATATCCAGCATTCAACTTAGTTAACAACTCATAGAAGCATTAAACAATAGTCACCACCTACAAACAACTCCCATAAACATAAAGGGTAGTTTGGTAAGGAAAACCTAATTATAACATATTAATAACTATATATAATGACACTCCCCTCCTTTTACTGTTCATCCACTATTAAAAAACTGTTCAGGTTAGACTCAAATTACTATTGTTAGTACTGTTTATTCCAACCAATGATGAAAGGCCACGTCAGCATTTTCTGTTTGGGCTCTTTCATATTGGGCTGCTTGACTGCTCTATTTTTGCAGGTCCATGACCCATTCTGATCTGCAGTTTAATTTTTTTCTCCACAAATTTGCGATTTTGCTCTAATTCTCTAGAATTTTCTTTTCCCGACCTCTGTATTCTTCTGCCGAGCCCTCTTTCCCTTTTGCTCTCACTTCTCTCCTCTCCTCTCCTTTCCTTTTTTTTTTCATATATAAAAAGATGGTAGTCTTTAAGGATCTCCACTTATTTATTTATCATCTCATATTTAAACCCTTTTATTTTGTATTTTATTAACTTCCACACATCTAATGTATTGCACTGCTTCATTAATTCATCATGTTTCTCCAAAATAAAATCACAAAATCTTAATCCGCGAAATAGCATGAGGCATGGGCCACCTTCTAGTATATATAAGGATAGTTTAGTAATTTCATATACAGGACGAGGCGGGGCGGGATGGAGACTAGTATTTACCAGAACCACTCCACCCCGCCTAAAAAAAAAACTGCCCCACCCCATTCTTCAAAGAAAAAAAAAAACCGCTCCAAACGTGCGAAGCAGTATGGAGTCCACGGTAGGGCATATTTTATCATCCCTAAATATAAACACGATTTTTTTTTAAAGACAAATCAATATGTATTTATTGATAGATAAGCACAAGAAGGTACAACCACAACAAGCTACAGGAAAACAAGCAAACAGTCCGAAAAAAACAACATCAAACCAGCCAATAAAAACACAAGCAGGACAATAGTAAGAAAACACTAACAAATTAGCAGCAAAAGTTATGAGCTTCGATCAATCCCCTCCAAGAATCTCTTCCTCCAAAATAGACCTCCCCGACCACTCAACATTCACAACAATCACAAACCGAGGCTATAAATAAAAAATAGCAGCAAAACTCGGACCCTCTACTTCAAAAGAATCTTATTTTCCTTCTCTTTAAGAACCAACAGCCACACAACTTCCATAAAACTTCCATAAATCTCAAACTTTTGAGCATTGTTTCAATACCAACAAAACATAATAGTTCTCCTCAACAAGAACTTGGAACTACTTCCACAAACACTAGTTAATAAGCATAAGAAAATCATGTAGGAAGAGTTACCATGTCTGTTTTGTTTTTGTTTCTTCAAATTAATCTCTTAACTTTAATTAAAAGGCCAAAATATT
>AWWV01007097.1:0-19975 GCA_001974805.1 Corchorus capsularis
AAAGCAATAAGGGGAAAAATGACTATGGACATATTTTATTTTATACTAGTACTTTAGTATATAACTATAGGTTAATAGCTTGATGTAGTAGCACACAAATAAAGTATTAACATATATATATTAAGAATAATAGCTAATCTGCACCTAACAGTAGCATTTAAAGGAGTTGATAAATTTTCCAAGATGGGATTGTAAATGTCATATGACATGAACCCAATTTTCCTTTGTATAGCCTGTTGATTTGCTATTTAGGTGAGCAAATTAATTTTTTTTCCCTAATCTTCTATGAATAGTAAGCAATTCTTGAGCCTTCATTAAAAAATGTTTGCCAAGACAATTCTAGTACGTATATGTGAAAAGAAAGAAATGTCAGAATTTTAAATTATTGTGAACAATTTGTTCAATTAAATCTAGTTTAACATTTCACCTACCTTAAAAAACCTCATTCAGCAATTGAGAAAAACTGAAAAAGACATGGGGTTATGTTAATTGGAGTGGTGCATAGGTAAGAGAGGGAGGAATCCTAAGCTGGTTGATGACTAATGTTTTCCGTGACTTAACTCCGGACTAGTTGCAGCTCAATGTAACTACCAACAAATAAAAAATCCAAACTGGATTGCTAAATACCGTCCCATTTTTGCTATTCACCGTCTCATTTTTTATACTTTTGCCATTTGCTTCATTTTCTAATCTTGAAACTATCACGAACGTAGAATAGCATTAACATGTTGTATTTTGATGATGATTTAAGAAAAATAAACGATAATGTGCCGTATTTTGATGACGATTTCAGAAAAATGCAATTTTGACGAAATTTAGGACTGATGACCCGTGCCGCCCCAAGAGGGCGGCTTACCATGGCTCAAGCCGCCCCACTGGGGCGGCTTCACCATGAGCGGGGCGGCTTGGCTAATTTTTTTTTTTAAAATAATTATTATTTTTTTTAAAAAAAATTTGGTCTAGCCGCCCCACAGGGGCGGCCTGCCTTGGCGAAGCCGCCCCATGAGGGCGGCCTACCATGGCGAAGCCGCCCCAGTGGGGAGGCTCCGCCGTGGTTAAGCCTCCCCAATAGGGAAGCTCCGCCGTGGTTGAGCCTCCCTAGTGGGGAGGTTCCGCCGTGGCTGAGCCGTCCTAGTGGGGAGACTCAGTGTAAAAGTGTAAACAGTGCAAAGGGTAAAGGACAAAAGTATAAAAAGTGAGACGGTGAATAGCAAAATTAGGACGGTATTTAACAATCCCCAAATCCAAATTACAAAATCCAACATGATTGAGGTGGAAGCGTATTTAGGATATTTTGATTCAGTTTTTTTTTTAGAAAAAACAAACACAAAATTTGCAGGAATAGAAAAATAAAGAAAAATAATTATATTTGGACTATAGGAATTGGATCATAATCCAAATGCAGAGGAGGTATCATAGGTATCATAATCCCATATCCATTAAAACTCTAAAACGACTCAAAACTATTCTCTTCTATACTAAGGAGATTGGCCCATATCGTAATCCCATATCCATTAAGACTTAAAAGACTTTTTTTTAAGATAAGAATATTTTTATTTTTTGAAGAGATTGGGATTACAAACGTATAAGAAGACCCGTACATCGTTACACGATTAGCTACATTACCGAAACACTAATCTATAAGCCAACAAATTACCCCTTCCCTAACAAACAAACCCAGTGAAATCTCATTACAATTCAAATAAATCTTTATACCCAAACATCTAAATGAGAATTCAACCCAAACTAGAAATTATACCTTAAATAAACTACATACCTACCAAATAAACAACAAAGAAACTCACATTCCGTAAGAGTTGAACCTAAGACCTCATGGTCTAAGTAGGCTGGAACTAAAAGTCCAGTACTCTACCATCAGGCCAAATGCCTGATGACAAGACTTTAAAAGACTAAAAAGTCTCAAAACTATCTATACTATATATAAAGGCATAAATGCCATTTTGCACCCTTAAGTTTGTACGGACTGCCACTTTACACTCAACTTTTTTATTTTGACCAAAATGCACCCTAAAGTTTTATTTTTGTGCCACTTTGCACCCTCCATCATGATATGACAAACGGATGTCCGACATGGCATGCCACGTCGGATGTCCATTTGTCCAATCATGATGGAGGGTGCAAAGTGACACAAAAATAAAACTTTAGGGTGCATTTTGGTCAAAATAAAAAAGTTGGGTGCAAAGTGGCAGTCCGTACAAACTTAAGAGTGCAAAATGGTATTTATGCCTATATATAAAAGTATATCTATCTATACTATATATAAAAATACGAGTTTTGTAAAACTTTTGAAACGCCTATTGTACCCTTATTTAACTTTTGAAACGCCTATTATATCCTTATTTGTCTAAAATATTTCTAAAAATTGCCATTATACAATTAATTTTTAAATTTGTTAATTTTATTATTATTTATATATTAAAAATAAATGGGCCTTATAATTTTTCATTTTTCTTTTTGGGTTGGAAATAATTTGGACTTAAGTCATTTTCTATCCGGTCAAAAAACAAAAAAATCAGTTTCTATTTCCTTCTTGCTTTTTTATTTTCATAAATACTGTGATAATAATTAAAATAAAATATATTGATTATAATATAATAATCAATTTTTAATGTATTTATTTTTTAGTGAAATTCTACTCTACTAATCTTTCTTTTTTTGCCAGAGTACTCTACTAATCCGTTGACTATTTTTTTTCCTTTTTCAATTTATCGTTTATTTAAAAAAATTATAAACTCTACTATCAATTTTTTAATGTATTTATTTTTTAGAGAAATTCTACTCTACTAATCTTTCTTTTTTTTTGCCAGAGTACTCTACTAATCCGTTGACTATTTTTTTCTACTATTTTTTTCCTTTTTCAATTTTTCGTTTATTTAAAAAAATTATAAACTCTTTAATTGCTAGACATGTATTATGTATTAAGCTGGGAATTAAAAACTCAACTAAATCCTCATAACAAGTTTTTTTTTTTGTTTTAATACTAATCCACTCTTTCTAAACTTATATATAAATAAACAGTTTATTTTAGATTAATTATATTAAGTTGTTCATATGCCATTATTTAAAGTTTTATAGTTTTACTCAACTAAAAACTCAATTTTTATTTAATTAAGTCTAATACTCCTACTTTCCTAAAAAAAAGTCTAATATTCCTACTATTTTATTTTAATTAAAAAAACTTAAATATTACAATTTTTAATATACTTTTATAGTTTTAGTAAATTAAAAACTCTATTTTTATTTTATTAAATATAATATTTTTACTGATTAAAGTTTTTAAAAATAAAAAAAGAGTAACACACAATTATTTCATTTAACTTATAAAGTCAGAAGAGTCAATCGGGTGGGTTGGACGAGTTTCGGGTTCGGGTCATCTGGGTATAGATCAAATGAGACAAGTAATTTTCTCGGGAGATTCGGGTTTCGGCAAATCTAGGTTCAAGTCATTCGGGTCTCGGGTCTGCTGGGTCTAGGGTCAGGCATGTTCGGGTTTTGGCCTCAGGCCACTTGGATTTTAGGTCATTCGGGTTTTGGGTTTTTCGGGTATAGAACTCGGATTCAATTGGGACTTTATTAAATAAAACATAATTTTAGTTTATAATAATATTATTGGATCATTCGGGTTAACTTCTCGGATTATTCAGGTTACGGGTTTATTGGGTCTGCATAGGATGGTTTCGGGTCGTTTACTTTTTTTAGTCACCAGCCAAATTGGACGGATTATCGAGTTTGAATCAGATTTGACAGTCTACTTATAAAGAAGTGAAGACTAGTTATCACAAAATAGAACAAAACAAAGAAACTCAAGGAATTGTAAAACAATGGCAGGCATGAATCTCATCCCAGATTATATCTACGACATCTTCCTAAACCTTCCAGTGAAATCCCTTTTACGTTTTCGTTGCATATCCAAATCTTACTGCTCGGAAATCGATAGCCCTTTCTTCGTCAAGGCACATCTCAATCAATCCCTCGGAAGCAAAACCCGACTCAAATTACTTTTCGGAAAAGATGTAATATTGGAGGCTGTTGATCTCCATGAGCGATGGCCTGGTAAATCAATTCAACTCAACTTGAATCAGAAAGGTAATGTTTTCCATGTCTCTGGCTCATGCCATGGTCTGATTTTGCTATATAAAAATAAATACAAATCTCCTTATGATGAGGAAGTTTTGCTATGGAATCCTTTCACCCGAAGGCACAAGAAATTACCGGCTTTTCCTGGCGCTTACAATTACGTTTCGAATCCTTGGTTGGGTTTTGGCTATGACTCGGTCAACAATGACTACAAAATTATACGGATTCATCTACATCTACACGTGGAAGAAGGCAAGAGTTATCCATTTAAGATTTGGGTTTTAAGTTCGGCCTCCAATTGTTGGAGAAAATTAGAGATTTCTTTTGATGGTGAAAAGATTCATGGTATTTATAGGGCTAATGGGGTTTTTGCACTTGGCGCCTTACATTGGCTTTCGAAGAACAATCGTCGACAACTAGAGATTGTTACCTTTGATGTCACAAAAGAGGTATTTCTTCCTTCAATTCAACCTACCAATTATGTTAACTACGAATTTTCCTTGGAAGTTCTAAATCCAGCAGGAAGGTTGTTTTTGTGTGGAAAAGGTCATGATGATATTCTAATGTTTGAGATGTTGAGGAATGGAGAGTGCTTTGCTCTGAGAACATTGCATAAGATTAATGTTAATTCTTTCTCTGATTCCGGAATTGTTTCGAATTCGGATTTTAGAGATGTGAAGCTTTTATCAATGGAGGGAGACAAGATTTTGTTGGGCACGACTTATACAGGTTATACAGGTTACGGCTGGTATAATATTAAACTGACAAGCTACGAGGGGGTGGATTACAGTTATACTAATATTAAACCTTTTTGTCAATCCATTTGGGAAACTCTGGTTTCTCCTGCTAGTGATAGTGAATTATTAGATTTCTAGATATTGGTGGCTAAGTTAATTAGCTTCTGGGGAATAGGATTTAATATCAGGCTTTTAAATAGTCCTTTTTATTTTGTTCAGATTTTTTGTTTTTCTGTTCTTCTAAATCGTACGAGTATCAGAGTATGCAGTAACTTTTTGTATCTAATTATATTGAAGTTTCTTCATGGAATCCATTGTTTGTTCTTCCTATGAGTTTGAGCTATGAATTCTGCTAATAATGACTAGACTACAATGTCGTGATCTAAAGACAGTCTTTATATTAGTCTTCCTCCAATGCTCAGGAGAAAATTGCATTATCAACAAAAATTTTATTTGTTAGTTTATAGAGTTAATCGTAACCATAAAAATAACAATCGCAACAAAATTAGTTTGTAGGTTTATAGTGTTAATCATAACAATAAAAATAACCACTGTAGATGATGATTTTGGGTGTATTTTTTTAATATATACTAGTCTTCGTTTCCACGTGCGTTGCACGTGACCCATTTTGTTAAATTAAAAGAAAATTCAAATAATAATTGAAATTAATTAATTATAAGTAGCTGTCAAAACTTCATCTCCAAACTCGATAACCCGACCGAACTCGATTTGACCAGAGGAATTAAAGTAAACGATCTCAATCCAACCTATCCAGACTCGACAAATCCGTAACTTGAATGACCCGATAAGTTAACCCAGATGACCCAAGAATATTATAAACTAAAATTATGTTTTATTCAATAAAATTCATATTGTTATAATTTTAACCATTCTAAATTATCATTCTTCAATAAAATTTTAGATTATTGTTATAATTTTACCTATTATGATTAAATTTAGTAAACTTCATTATATGAACAATTATTATATGAATAAATACTAAATCAGTTATATGAATAATTTATGATAAATTTATAAATTAGTAATTTGATTTTTTACATAATGAATAAATAATAATAATAATTAATTAGTAATTTCTTGACATTTTTTCTATTTAGAAAAGAACATAAATTTAGATATTATATAACCAAAGTTTATTTATACACATACCTCACTTCATAGTAATTAATTATATATTTAATATTCAAAAGTAATATATAAAGCGACACATGTCAACTCTTTAACCTCATATATGCATTTTGCTAAATAGTAGATTTTAAAACAAATCTAATAATAAAGATATTAAATAAATTTAAGAACAAAACATTAAAAAAACCAAGACTGACCCAATTGATCTGAGTTCTAGACCTGAAAAAGTCAAAACCCAAATAACCCAGAACCCGAGTTACCTGAGACCAAAACCCGAACTCGCCTGACCCTAGACTCTGCAAACCCGAGACCCAAATTACCTGAACCCAGATGAGTCCAAACCTGAATGACCTGAGAAACTCATTTGACCTGGACCTAGATGACCCAAAACCTGTCCAACCCGCTCGATTGACTCCTATGACCTTTTTATTGGGTTGCGGCAACTCCTCTAACTTTATAACTCAAAGGAAATCATTACATGTTACTCTTCTTTTTTATTTTTAAAAACTTTAAATTCTTATTATACACTCCAATATATTAAACTACTATACATTCCAAAAATTGAAGAAGGCCGTCAATCATAGTATTTACATTTTAAATAAAATTTGAACTTAATTTGTTTTGAAGAATGATTAATAATTAATGATAGGCAATTTATTTTAACTTTTAAACTTAATAATAATACTTTTATTAGTTTATAATGATGAGGAAGAACTTATTAGTATATATATATATACTAATAAGAAATTTAATTTCATAAGGATACAAAAAATAGTTAGTGTTAGAAGTCTAATGATTATAAAATTTCAATTAAAAAGTATTGTGTTATATTGTATATTATCAAATCAAAATTATCAAGAAAATTAAAATGCAAATTTATCTATTAATATTAGAAACGTAAATCAAAATTATTATGAAAATTAAAATGCAAGTTAGCCGGCCAATGTACCTACAATCAAGCAATTTGTAAGCTATTTGAAATAGTTAGTGTTCATATTAGTGTTAGAAGTCGAATGATTATAAAATTTCAATTAAAAAGTATTGTCTTATATTGTATATTGTCGAATCAAAATTATCATGAAAATTAAAAATTTATCTATTAATATTGGAAACGTAAAACAAAATTATTATGAAAATTAAAATGCGAATCAACCAGCCAATCTACCTACAATCAAGCAATTTGTAGGTAAAAGGGGCTGGTCCTATCAAAATCTTACATTGCTAGGCCTGGATTCCAATTTGCAAATAAGAAAATTAAAATGTAAATTTATTAGTATTAGTCTATTAAAATGTAAATTTATTAGTATTAGTATTAGTCTATTAGAAACGTTTGGTCCAAGAAGTTGAAATCTTTAAAAACTTCTGCTCTCACGGGTGGATCTTGACATATAAGTTTGAGGGGGCCGATATGAATTACTTATGTAAAATTAAAATTTTTAGACTACAATTACATATAAACCTATAGATTACTATGCAATTTTTCCATTTTTCTATTAGAAACGTTTGGTTCAAGAAGTTGAAATCTATAAAAACTAAATTTGAGATATATATTTTGCAGATTTAATTAAATGCAAATTAACAAAATTAAAAAATAATTATATAATGGTAGTTTAGAAATATGTTAGAAAAATAAGGATATAATAGACGTTTCAAAAGTTAATTAAGGGTACAATAGGCATTTCAAAAGTTTTACAAAACTCGTACTTTTATATATAGTATAGATGATTTTAATCGTATAATCAACATATATATATATAATAATAATAATAATAATAATAATAATATATACAATAACAATAACATAAGGGTTAGACTTTGGACACGTGGCAGGGTTCATGGTCTAATCCATTTGGGATGCACATGGGAGCTGGCTTGGAGGCTCGGGCTAGGAGGCAAGTTGAGAGTACTACTCTCAACCCTTTTCTGATGAAAGTGACGTGTTCCTACCCTACTCACCCAATACAAATACTCACCTGGTGAGATACTCACCCACACTCACCCAATACAATACTCACCTGGTGAGATACTCACTCATACTCACCCAATACAATACTCTCCTAATGAGGCCATGCTCATCTACTATATATTATACACGATAAATACTCACCAAATACTTATACCCATAAACAGTTACCAATGAACCCACGTTCTCAAAATAAGAACGTGGGGGCAGTTACTTACTAAAATTAAGGGTATAAATAAGACCCTTAGACAACGGAGAAAGGGGGAATCATTCTAGCATTATTCACAACATACAGAGACTTTATTCTCTAAAAAGCTCTCTAACCCAAAGAAACTACCAACACCGTAAACCACCATCACAAACACCGCCTGCCACCGCGCACTCATCATCAAGGAACTGCTCCGGCCTTCCTCCCTGCCACCTCTCGTGGATCCTTATCTGTTTGTGACGTTGCCTCACTCTGCATCTAAGAACCCGTGTTTACAACCAGCAAGACTTATGTACATTCAATCACAAAATGCAGCCATGGCTGCCATCAACCTCCCTTTCCTTGTAACCCTATCAATACCCGCCATTATATCCCAACAATTAATACCTACCAATTCTATAAGATTCCAACCCTGACCATATTTTTCCCCATTTATGAAATTCAGCTTCCACCACTATCTCCAATGAGAAATGCATTACTCCATTTTCAACTTCCTTACTTATTTCCTTGATGACTTGATCTTCCAAAGCCGGTTGCCCGGCTTCCAATCCTGCTGCTGCACGTTAAGTGTTGTTGCACTAGCCTTTGCAAGCAAATTGTTAAGAAATGAATGTTAATAATGTACTGGTATCCCCTGTAAAGGAGAATGACCATAATCATTAGGAGCCCAGCATAATATATGATCTCCATGAATAACTTGTTTGCTGATTCAAAATAGTTTTTAGATGTGTCTGATTGGGATGAAACATTTTTGTTTTCTTCAGATTGTAAATAATGGGGTTCTTTTATAAGAACAACATAATTAGTTTCTTGGGGTAAAGGTAAAACATCATAAGGATTAAGGGTGATCGCCTTTTGCAAGATTTAATTGCTTATTGATAGGATCCCAATTTTGGGATTGATAGAGCGATAGAGAAAGGGATGGGAAATCAGAGAGAAAGAGATGAGAAAGTCTTGACCGAAGCCAAGCCTAATCTTGGACGAAACCAAGCCTAAAGAAGGGGATGGGAAACTAGAATTTTTTTCCTTAACATTGTTCTTGATCTTCATTCGTTACATAACATATATATAGTAGCTAGGGCATAATTCTTTGGATCTAAATACAATGGGCTTACAAAGACTATTATAAAATTAAACCAAAGACTATTAATTTAGGTATTTGTCTCTTGGATGGGAAACTAGAGAGAAAGAGATGAGAAAGTCTTGACCGAAGCCAAGCCTAATCTTGGCCGAAACCAAGCCTAAAGAAGGGGATGAGAAACTATAATTTTTTTCCTTAACATTCTTCTTGATCTTCATTCGTTACATAACATATATATAGTAGCTAGGGCATAATTCTTTGGGTCTAAATACAATTGGCTTACAAAGACCATTATAAAATTAAACCAAAGACTATTAATTTGGATATTTGTCTCTTGGATTGGCCGGCTAATCACTCGGTCATGGACTTGAAACCATGTTCCTATCACTTATTCTGATCAATTGAAGGAAACATTGTTAGAAAATTCATTGAGCAGAAAACAGAGACACATGAGAGGAATTTTTTATTTTGAAATGCGGATGGATAGTGGAGCATATAGCACTGAAATTATGTAAATATATATAAGACGAGAGACCCGTAATTATTTTACTTATTCTGTTGGATTTTCAGGATAGTGGTATTGAATAATTAGAGGAAAATTACCCAATTTTTAAACAACGTTGAGTATTTATAGATTAGAACTTCTCCATAGCACTAACAGTAAATTGTTAAAAGCAGTTCAAAACTTTGTACCAAAAAAAAAAGCAGTTCAAAACTAGTTTAAGTCCGAAGTTGCTTAACTCCTGATTAATTGGGACAATTAATACCAAAAGAATCCATACTAGTTTCAGAACTAAAGGTTATATAACAATGTCATTTTCCTAGCTTTTGGCAATATTGTAATTGGTGCGCCAAAAATCTTTTGAAGAGTTTTTGTGTTAAAAACTAAATGACCACTTGAGGGTGTGTCAGTCAATTTGCTGAAATTGACAAAGAGGAATGTAAATGAATCTGGTGTGCGTAGCAGCAGATTAAAGATCATAGCGATTTGTGGAGACTGGATCAAAGTCACACCGAAGCATTTAAATCATCGATCCCAGACAAGTTTTCCTAAATTTTGCGTTTCAAAGGCTGTTCTTATTGAAAATGAAAGAAAAATAACAACTTGATTGTTATTTCTGAAGAATAAACACGTTTACAGTGTTTTTATGTCCGGAGACAAGATTGAACAAAAGAAATTTTGAAGAATGAGTATGAACTCGTGATGAACAAGAAGAAATCCGGAGATTTCAGGAGCAGGACTGCAAAAAAAATTAAGAGTAAAGCACGGAGCTTTGAATTTTTGCACGGAGCAAGTTTGTAGCGTATTGAAGCGTGGTCTGAAGCATAGGGGTCGGTCCCTTTATATAGGGGGCGGCATGGGCCTTCAAGCTTAATTGGCTTGGCAGTCTCTGACTCAGATTGAACTACTTCAGGAGATGACTTCAGTATTCAGGAAATTGCCAAGTTATTGACTAGACCTCCGAACTAGCCTTCTGGGATGCCAAAGTACATCTTCTAGAATCCATAATGAGACATCTCCAAAACTTGATTTTCGAACTCATCACCTTCCTGATGTGATCCAGCATGTCTTGTCGCCTCTTCCTAAGCTTGAAACAACTATTTTGATAGGGAGATGGCTTCTAAATGTCAACTATATATTTTTTTCTTTTTGTGTATCGAAAACTGTCACGCTCCGAACCCAAGGCTCGGAACATAACAACGCCACACACTCATGAGGCGAACCACAAGAGCATGTAAGGCTAGCTATCAGTCCAACATAATATAGTAGGTCCAAAAATAAACTAAGTCTCAATATTTAAACTTTAACAAAACTTTAAGTCTCAACTAAACAACGTAATTGAAATTCAACTAAGTTCCAAAAGTCTAAGTTTATAGCGGAAGCTAAAACGTCTAACGATCACTCTCCCCAATGCAATCCCCAATGCTCAATCATCATCACCTGAAATATATAAACCGCATAGTGAGCTAAAGAGCCCAGTAAGTAATAAGATCTAACTAGGTGGATCAAGTACAATAAAACCATACATACTATAATAGCAAATCATAATTTTCATATAAACATTTTCGATAAACCAAAACCAATTTTCATTTCAAAGCAATACACTTTATTTCTCATTCCCAATAAACATTTAATTATTTTCAGGCTGCACCACAATCACAATCACAATCTAGCCAACAGTTGACCCCCTGAGGCACGAGTCAACTCTTACCAACAGTTTAACCCCCCGAGGCACGGGTCCACTCTTACCAACAGTTTAACCCCCTGAGACACGAGTCCACTCTTACCATCAGTTTAACCCCCTGAGACGCGGGTCCACTCTTACCATCAGTTTAACCCCCTGAGGCACGGGTCCACTATGCACAGCCATCCAAGGACATTAAAACACATTTTCACATTCCCAAATCACTTTTAAAACCATTTCAATTCCAAAACATTTATTTTGCATACTTGATCCGATTTTACGAAAACAGCGATACTCTTTCAAAACAATAAAACACTTTCAATCATTTATAGAAAAACAATCCATAAAATAATTGATAAATCATATACTTATAATACATATAATCTTTGAAAACACTAGAAAAGTCTGGCCACTTACCTGATCAGCACACACAATCACAACACAATTCTTGCAACGAACAATGCACAATCAAGAGCCTAACAATATTAATTACGCATTAGAAAACAACACAAACAATATGCATAAGATGCATGACTAATCTACCCTCCCATAATTCTAAACATCTTTGGGGAATTGTTAAAATCCTTTTGAAAACCTTTCAAAAATCCAATTTCCATAATATCCACAATTTTCATAAATCATGATAACATTAGGAATCTACCCTTTAATATTTTCAGAGAGTGAAACACCAATTTTAATAGATCATAAATAAGATAATAAAGTATTAGAGTTTCTGTAAAAATCTCAGAATTTAATTCTTTAAAAATAGGTCACAGTCTCCTTATACATTTTCATAAGAAAATAAATCATAAAAAATATTCTGTAATTTGAAAAATTATGGAAAAATACATAAAAATCATAAGTATTACAATAAACAATTTCCCCAAAAATCACTATCGTATCACCTAGGGGTGGACTACACTCTCTCTCGCAAAATCGACCCGAGAGTGTGCTTTCAGAAACACTGTTCATCTTCTTCCTCAAACAAATTCAGAAATTCCAGATTTGTCCCATCGACCAAGCAACTTTGGGACTTCGATTCTCTCTCTACAAAATGGCTATGAACGTATGGTTGGCACCTATTGGTAGATCTCACTTCCTCCTACACATCCATCACAAGTTCTGACTCTAAAGGCCTCCGGTTTATCGGATTCCGGCAAGGAAAGAGGGGCTATTGATCACAGTTTACATCTAGGGTTTATCAACTTAAAAACATCATAACTTTCAATCTACACAACGAAATCGAGTGATTCCAAATCCTATAGACTCCTCATGGTCAGAGGAATCTTTTGATGCCAACTTGGTGGTCGGTGGTTCGCCGGTCGACTGCTGGTGACCGGAAAATTACATATAGTCTATTTAAAACCTTTTCCTAACATGCAATAATGGTGGAAAGTCAAAGAACTAACCTTAGAGCACCCAAGAGAGATGAAAACAATGGAAATTAGCCTCCAAAAGATCCCAACACATTTTCCCCCTTGAAACCAATATTCTAACCCTAAATAATGAGATAAATATTTAATTTATAACTAGGTTAAAGCTCTAACTAATACCTAATTGGGCTAAATAAACTAATAAGGCCCAAAGTCACACAAAAACAATTATATTAACAATTATTTGGGTCGGGGTCTCACAAAAACCACAAAATTTGAAAGAATAGAATAAATAAATAAAAATAATTATTCAGCCCAAAAAAAACAATTAGCCTTTAATTAAACGGATTGGATAATGTCAAAATCCCATATGCATTAGGACTCTAATCCCTAAGCTCTATACCCTTGTATTATATATAAGTAGTGACAAGACGAAGAAACCGAAAGAAGTTGTGATCAGAAAATTGGAAAACGATGTCAGGACCCAGTCTAAATCCAGATTATATGATCTACAATATTTTTCTAAACCTTCCCGTGAAAACCCTTTTACGCTTTCATTGCGTATCCAAATCTTACTGCATGGAAATCGATAGCCCTGTTTTCATCAACGCACATCTCAACCAATCGCTTCGAACCAAAATAAGACTCAAATTACTTTTCGGAGAAGATCATGTAATATTGGAGGCTGTTGATCTCCATCAACGAACTGCAGTTCAACTGAACAACTTGAATCAGGTTATTTCCTCTGTATCTATGGTTCATGCAATGGTCTGATTTTGTTATATACATGCATTGATAATTTTAATATTTATGGTTATGATGAGTAACTTTTATTATGTGTTGGCTTAAGTGGCTTTAGACAACTGAAAGCAAGATATAAAACAGTTGAAATAACTCTCGTACAAATTGAAAATGGTTTTTAAAAGAGGATGATCAAAACTGAAACAAGAGTAATTCAATAAAACAGAAATCAGTGTTTGAGCTTGAAGTTAAGCTTGAAAAACTATGTTTTGATATAAAACATAAAGTTGAAGTTTGAAAGATAAATTTAACAATCAAAGGAACCCAGAAAATATGAAAACAAAGCTTAACAGAAGAAGGGGAAAACAAGGAAGCTTTGTAGCTGAAAAATGGAGAGAAAACTGATGATTTCCATTAAGATCAGATGCAAATTTATACAAGAATTGCCACTTCTCTAAACCAATAAAATAGTGAAGAATACAGGCCTAGGAGTAGCTAGTTTACAAGTTGCAGCTTAAAATTTAAAGTTGACAGTAAAGGGAAATTAACAAAGCTAAGCAAAGACATTATATTGGCTAATAAGAAGGCAACCTAGCAGCACAGAATATTGACCTCCTTGCCGATTTCTTAACCTCAAAGCTCTAAACTATGGTTGATTCAAAATTGCAGCAGCTTATGAAGCTTGCTGTTCACAAAGCATAGCTGCTGAAATAGACAGTTTATGTTAGCAGCTTTTCAAACCAACTGCTAACATTATGGAATCCTTTCTCCCGAAGGTACAAGAAATTGCCAGGTTATCCTAGCCGTTACATATTTTTTCCATTCCTTGGTTGGGTTTGGGCTATGACTTGGTCAACAACGACTACAAAATTATACGAATTTATAGGGATGAAGAAGGCTGCAGTTATCCAGATGAGATTTGGGTTTTTAGTAGGGGTGATCATTGGGTCGGTTTCGGGTCAATCAGGTCTGTCGGGTCAGTTTCAACCAAAACCGAAATTGTAAAATACCAACCGACAACCGACCCGACTAAATGAGAAACCACCAAAAACCGAAACCAATCGTTTTGGGTTGGTTTTTCGGTTTGAATTCTGAACAATTGAACAAAATGAAAATACATGATTATAAATACTTCCTCAATGCCATATATGAATTTACAACATCCATTTACAAAAGAAAGTCGCTGCACAGATAATTAGCCTATACAATTGACTAACTTGCAATCATTGATCATCATTAATAAGTTCTAATATATTATCTAACAATTTCTAACTTGGCTACACAAAAAATTGGTTATAAAAGTCCCGTTTTACACAAAATCCGAAACATGCCTCTGTTGAGTGGCAGTTACAACCTCCTCGCCATCCCCAACATCAGTTCCTGAACTAGAATCCTCGCTCTCCACTGCACAATTTGAAAACAGGAACTTAAGTACTCAAGTTTGCGTTTTAAATACTGAAAATGAAAAGCCAAAACAAGTCAAAACAGCAACCAACCAGTTCTGAATAGCAAGAAAACAACAAGTAATGCAAACAAACTATATTAATTCCAATATGTAAACAAATGCAGCAACTCATGAACTCAACAGTCAACAATGAGAATATATTTTGAAACTACAACAATGAGAATATAGCTAGATGATCAGGGATAAATACATCAGTTCATAATGGCAGCAAAAGAAAAGTAGATAACTCATTAGGTATGCCTAGTTTTGTAAACTATGTATGAATTTCAGAGAAGAGAAATTCAGCCATTCACAACTCAAATTCTCAAACTGTAGGTAATCTATTAGTTTCAGTTTTCAATAGAATAGTACATAAAGATGGAACTTCATTTAAGCAAACCACAGGCTCGAGATTAATTAGTATTGGCCTATCACAATAACTTTCGTATTATTCAGAATCTGTCTAATTCTTATTACACATATACAAAATTATAATCAACTATTCATAAATTCAGATGGAACTTGGCTGAATAATTCTTGTTATTCACATGGAACTTCTTATTATTCAGAATCAACTAAATTAAAATTAATGACCTAAATATTCCGTAAACAAATCGAATCAACTACAGTTGTTTTAATTTGCTGTCAAATTGTTTGCAAACAGCCAACACATTAATCGAATAATCCTGGCACAATTCAAAATCTAAACGGAGGTCATGATTTTCCATGTTAAGAAATAAGGTCGAAATTTGCATGGATGTTGTTATGATTTTGTTTTGTCAAAAGTCAAAACACATAACCAAACAAAAGCTTCCAACTAACATTTGAACTTTATTGACTAAACAGTAAATACGTTTTCAAGTTTCAGCTTTCAAGGATTCTAATTTCTAAATCAGAATTCAACAAATCAAATTTTGGAAATTTAGACATTTGAAAACGAAAATTAGAAGCAGACATTTAAAATGAAAATATATATGACAGGTGTACTAATTACACTCTGTTTCTTGGCCTATCACAACAAATCGAATTCCACAGAAGAAAACATGTATATTTTGCTTCCAATCACTCATACTTATAAGTATAACAGTGTTGAACTTACAAATTATAGAGTACAGACCAATTTGGCTTTTGGCTAAGTTAGTGTTTATTCAAACCCATAATCAAAATTAAATAAATTAAAACCCTAAAACTAAATTGATAAAAAGTATTATCTAATTTAAGAAAGAAACTTGTTTGAATTGAGAATTTAGGGACTTACCCGCTTGGTTAGGGTTCTCCATTTGGGGAAACCTCTCCAAATTCAACTATTTGTCGACTGGGAAAAGAAGTGTTAAAGAGCGGATGAAGATGATGAAGAGTTGAAGACCACGGGTGGCTGTCGGTATCGGAGTTTGAGTGCCGGAGTCGAGAGGAGAAGAAAAGAGGGAAAAAATAAACGGAGGGAGAAGAGAGAGAGAGTCGAGGGAAGGGAGAGAGAAAAATCAGAAAATGAAGATAAGAGAATAAAAAAAAAACCTAACCCTTTTATATTTATTATATAAAATTAAAAATACATATAATATAACCCTATGTGCAAAACGACGTCGTTTTAACACTTCGGTTTCTCGGGTCGGTTTCGGTTTCAATTATCATACCGACAACCGACCCAATAAACCACTGATCGAGCTCAAATTATGCATGTTTTTATAGCTATTTTTATATACTTTTTACTACTTTTATATGTGTTTTTACCCTATTTTGTTAGTATTTGTGTTTTTAGGTCTTGAAGACAAGAAAAGTGAAAACTTATTCTTTTTCACTCTTTTTGGAGCTATTTTAGTGACTTTTTACTCAACTATGGATTTAGTCATTTGGAATGAAGATTTGAAGATGCGAAGTTCGTGATTGAAGATATTTTGAAGATTTGAAGACAATTGAAGAATTAATTCAAGAAGTAAAAATTGAAGATTTGAAGCTTATTTGCAAAGGATTGAAGCCAAGCCCAGAAGAAGCCCTGAAGTTGAGGATTTTTGGATTATTTATATGGGAATATACTCAGCCCATATAAACCTATAATTGGAGTTAAAATCCCAATTTGTAGGCCTAATATCCAAAAGAATATCCAAATCCCGTAATAATCCCGCAGATTTGCGATATAAGCCCGGTTTCAGCGCAGTCTTCGTAGAAATGCTATAACTTTCTGCTCAGATGTTCGTTTTAAGCCCATGAGAAGTCGTTGGAAAGCTAACTCCGAGCTCCACAACTCTCTTTTGAAGTGCAAAGCCCAGATCTGCCATCTTCAAGCCCGAATTTCAAGTCGAAGTTCCTGCCAGATTCCAGAAAATTCCAGAATCCTCTTTTGACTTGGATTCTACTCTAGGATGACATCTAATCCAACTTGGAGTCTAAGTTAGAGCTAAACCATCCTACCCCTTATTCCTCCACTATAAATAGCCACCTCCTGTATCACAAATCACACAATTCTACACATCACAAATTTTAGATAATTCTCTTTTTCTACCTTTCTTTAGTTTTTATGTTTTTCTGTAGTTTTAGAAAAGGGAGAAGTCGACACCCTCTCTAGCCATAGAGGGGTGCGATGTCCCCGGGGTTTCAAAGGGGAGAAATCGTTCTTCCCTAGTCCTGTAAGTATTCTTATGCCTCTCATGGATTTTCCTAACTCCATGAGTAGCTAAATCTTTAATACTTCTGATCCTTTGGTGAATTCAATCAATTGATTATGGTGAGATTTCTATACTTATAATTTTGTGTTAAGTTCTTGATGATAGTAGTCAAAACCCTAGAATAATTTTATGATTCTGAATCTTATTTGAGTTATGTGACCACTAACGATGTAAGAGGAAGATCTATGGCTAGATCAAGCTTAGAATTAATCACTCAAGTTTGATTGTATGTAGCAAATTAGGTTTGTTTAATCGCTGCTTAATGGGTATTTGTCTATCGGAGGGCGAGAAATTTCTCTTCGTATGGTTCTACTTTGTAGGCATGTGTGTAAAATTAATTAATTTTAATGCTTTGTTCTTAAGTGATCTTTAAGCCCTAAGAAAGTAATCGATCGCTGAAGGAATAAAAGGGATAACTGCAGTTTTAATCGGCCTCTTATCTAAAATACATGTTGGGAAACCTATATCAGTTGTCAGTCAAGAATAAGATGCTTAATTCACCTTTTAAGTCGATGATCCATAGTTAATCTGATTGAATCATACCACTGGAGAAGAAGTATGCTTTATAATTATTGTTTGCTTTATATTCTGCTTTAGATTTAGATTTAGATTTAATTTGTTTTGCTTTATTTTTAGTTTAATTGTTTTCTTTATAATTAATTTCTTTAATCCCCTGTTTTCTATTTGATTTTTGGAAAATATTTTTCTTTATTCTCTATCGTTCATCACATAACCCTTCTCTGTGGGATTCGACCCCTACTTGCCCTAGCTATTATAGTTAGTTTATTGTGGGGATTATTTTTATGGTCATAGACGACACGATCAACCATCAAAACCGACTTTCCAAACCGAATGACCCGACAAAACCGACACAACCGACCCATTTCACCCATTTTCAATCGGGTCGGGTCAGTTTCTTGGTTGACCCGATTTTTGATCACCCCTAGTTTTTAGTTTGGCCTCCAATAGTTGGAGACAATTAGAAATTGCTTTGGATAGTTGAACAATTCATGAACTTTATAGGGTTGAAGGGGTTTTTGCACTTGGTGCCTTACATTGGCTTCCAAAGAACAATCGTCGACAACTCGAGATTGTTACCTTTGATCTCACAGAAGAGGTATTTCTTCCTTTCAATTCAACCTCCCAATTATGTTAACTACGAATTTTCCTTGGAAGTCTTAAATCCAGCTGGAAGGTTGTTTTTGTGTGGAAAGGGTGACGATGATAATCTAATGTTTGAGATGTTGAAGAATGGATACTGCTTTGCTTTGAGAACATTGCATAAGATTATTGTTAATTCTTTCTCTAATTTCCGAATTCTTTCAAATTCCGATTTTAGAAATGTGAAGCTTTTATCAATGGATGGAGACAAGATTTTGTTGGGCAAGACTTGTACAAGTTTTAGGCTCGGCTGGTATGATATTAGACAAACAACCTTTTTGTCAATCCATTTGGGAAAGTCTGGTTTCTCCTGGTGCTGATAGTGAATTAGATTCTTGTCCCATTTGGGCAAGTTCTCTTGGTGATCATAGTGAATTGTTAGATTATTATCAATCCATGTTTCTCGTGGTGATGATAGTAAATTAGATTATTATCTATCCATTTCGGAAAGTCTGGTTTCTCCTAGTGGTGATAGTGAATTAGATTACTAGCTTCTGGCAAATAGGATTTAATTAATGTTAGCAGGCTTTTTACTATAGTCTTTTTCTTTCTGGTTTTTTGTTCTTCTAAATCGTATGAGTATACAGTAGCAATGGTTTGCTTTTTGTAAGTTTCTTCATGGAATCCAATACAACAAATGACTCATCCCATATTGTTGTTCTCTTCTTCCTATGAGTTTGGGGGCTATGATTTTGCCAATAACGACTACACAGTCGAAATATAGAAAGTTTTTTTTTTTGGTAAAAACAAGTTTAGGTGAGGGGAGGCTATGTCAGTTCAGGGTCAGAGCAGGGAAGCTTTACAGTGGTATTTACAAATCACCCACTGACGAGAACAATTGGCCTTTCAAGCAAAAGACAAAAAGTCTTAACAACTCAAGCAACCTCAATCGGTTAGAAATGCCTTTATTTTCTCCTCCAATGCTTGGAGAAAATTGCATGATAAACAAAATTCATTTGTAAGTTTATAGGTAACTAGTTTTCACCTCACGTGCGTTGCACGTGCCACAACGCGTGTGAACAAATCACAAATATTCAGTTAAAACAAATATTTAAATAACACTCCCTCCTATTCAAAATAAGTGCAACATTTCAAGATTTGCAGCCATTCATATTAAGTGCAACATTTATAAAACCAATGTAATTTGTGATTTGTTTCCATATATATCCCT
>AWWV01007098.1:0-25235 GCA_001974805.1 Corchorus capsularis
ATTATCTTGGGAAGTTGGGAAGGGAGAGAAGAATTTTATCTAATTGTTTATAAAATTTTTTGAAGGGTAAGAATGCCAATTTAAGTGATTTTTTACTAAATTTAAAACCAATTAATCATTGTCTTGGTTTGTGTAATATTCCTAGTGTTGCACTTATTTTGAATGGGAGGGAGTAATAAATATTAATTAGAAGTAAAAGCATAATATATTATCATAAAACATTGAAACAAATTCATGTAAAATTTATTACATTTGTATTCTTAAATGTTTGACCATCCTCATTTCAACTCTTAACTCCACATCGACAGGGGGCACACAACTTGTTGGTGCATAATATATTTCACCTGTATGAAAATTAGTATATTCATTAATGAACAACAACATATTTATTAAAAAAATATTTAATTTTAAAACATGCAAATGATATTTAATTTACATACCATTGTTTTCATATCGAAGAATTTGACCTTTAAGCAACCAATTTATCTTTTGTTTCTTGTTGTTGGCTTGAATGTTATCATTAGCAATTTAGCATTAATATTTGATTGTGATTGTTTGCGACCAAAAATTTAAGGTGGTATTGTGATATTAAGTACAAAAGCTTAACAAAGAAAATATATATTGGGGTCAAACGAATACCTTAGAACATCCAATCAACAAAGCTTCATTGAAGTTCCTATATAAGCAGTCATATAAATGTCAAGATATAAGTAATTAATTGGCTGAGTGAGCTTTCTGGCAAAATACAGTAATAAAACTTCTAAAGACAATATTGAACTTTCAAATTTAATCTCTATCTTGCCCCAGAAGTGAAGCTCTGCATTACACCAGAAATCTTTTTATAACTATTTTGGAAACCAAAACAATAAAAAAAAGTGGCTTATTGCTCAAAAAGACCCTTGAACTTACACAAAACATCTAAATAAGCCTCTGAACTCTAATTGCAGCCAAATAAGCCCCTGAACTCTTAAAAAAGACAAATAAGCCCTAATATGACGGCTAAATGCTGAAATAAAGACTAAACGTTTTAAGATTTTCTTAAATAAGGATCAAAATACATAGTTTCAACAAATTAGAATACATACTTAATATTTTTTACAAATTGGATACAATATAAGTTAATACTAGTGTGTGAGATATATATAAACTGAAAAGCACACGATAACTTTATATCATATTACGTTTAATGAATTTATTTTGATTAATAGGGTTTGGTTTTTAATTAACATGATAATATAATTTTTCTATCAAATTTAATGTGTACACATGAGAAGCATTGGTTTTCATTTAATGATTCCCTAATTTGTAAAAATTTGCTAAGTATGTGTTTTAATCTGTTGGAATTATGTATTTTAATCATTATTTGAGAAAATCTTGAAACTTTATTCCTGTTGCGCCGAAAATCTCTTGCTAGAGTTTTCGTGGAGAATTCTTAATGACAGCATAGGGGCGTGCCAGTCAATTTGCTGAAATTGACAAAGAGGTTGTATAAACTAGATTGAAAGATAAGAGCGATTTGTGGGGACTGGATCAAAGTCACACCGGAGCATTTAAATTATTGGATCCACAAGAACAAGACTTCCTAAATTTGTGCTGCAAGAGCTGTTGTTGATTGAAATTGAAAGAAAAGAGCAATTTGATTGCTATTGCTGAGAGAGAAACAAGTATTTAATGTTTTAACATCCGGAGACAAGATTGAAACAAAAGAAATTTGAAGAACGAGTAAGAACTCGTGATAAACAAGAGTAAAAAGGCGCAGAGCCCGAGAGAAAATAAGCACGGAGCTTGGTTTTTTTACACGGAGCAAGTTTGTATTTGCAGGAGCTGGTTTGTGTAGCTGTGGAAGCGTGTTTGAAGCTGATAGGAATCTAGTTGTTTTAGATTCAAATCTACCCTTTAAATAGCCACCAAAGTCGACTTGAATATCCTCCACACCTTGATGAGTAGATCGATAATCTTGACAAAGCTTAATCTCTTCGTTCGTCGCCCTAAGTCTTCAATTAGACCTACAATTGTTAACTTAAGATCACAAAATTCACAAACAATTAAGGTCACGAGACCTAACTGTTTGCTAGGACTCTACAAGATTGAAGAACCCTAAGTTTGCTAAAACTAGAACAATGAAGCTAAGATAATCAATTTGGGTGTATAAACCTGAACTTTATTAATCAACTCAACTTAACTTATGTTTACAAGAGATATTGGTGCCCTTATATAGGCACAAAGATAACGCATAACCTACTCTAAACCCTAACTTTCGTCCAAATATAAGGCTACACAAAAGATCCTTCTAGAAACTATCCAAAAATACAACCAATAGAAAAATAGCTAAGGATTGGACTTAATCAAACAAGGCCCAACCCAAATAACATCCAAACTTAAAAATAAGCTAATCTAAGATAGAATTAAACCCAAACAAAGCAAACTAAAGCTAATGGGCTCGTGCCATGATGTCAATCCGGCCATCTAGAATCAATGGCAAGCAAAGTGATGAACTTGTAATTGATTGGTGTTTTCTTGCTCAAATCATCATCAAAACTCTTCAATTGAACTTGAATGGTCTTCATATCATCAAGATAAGTCGAACAAGGCCCATGAGTGCATCCTTGAATCTATTAGCCCTTGCTCTTGTCACCGGACCTAATGGCATCTTCAATGGATCAAATGTCATCTTCTTGGTGCTTGGAACATGCTCAAAGATATCTCCATGATCTTCATGCATCTCCATGCTTCCTTGCAGCCCATGCACATCCTTTCCATGCTCTCCATGCTTGTCTTCAAGTCCATGATAAGTCATTGGCGCATCATTCCCTCTATGATAAGCCTTAGGCCCATCAGAAGCTCTCGGATTGATCCCTTTATATAGGGGGCGGCATGGGCCTTGAATTTGATGGGCTTGACTTGCTGAGGAAGGCGATTTCTCCTGCCTTGGTGATGGCAACTTCCAGGAAGGTGCGGTGAAGCTTGCTCCTTCTTCTGATTGCTTCCAAAGGATGAGAGGAGGGAAGAGAGGATGCCAGGGCATCATCCCTCTGGATGGGAGATGGAAATTTCCCTCTGGATGGGTGATGTTCAATTCTTCCTTCTGCCTATCACACTTCAGTATGCCTTCGCTGCTTCTGCTGAGCTGAAATCACCTGATTTGGCTAAGAAGTGGCCTTCAGATGTCAGGACTTAGAATTTTATCATCAAGGCCATGAAATTATCTTTACTTAGCCATATTTAGCTCATCAAATCATAAAAATATCATTCAATTAAGAAAATGCCTAAAACCGGGGTGACAAAGACACTTGTCCTTAATTGAAAAGAGTGCAAAAGTTGCAAACGAGCTCAGATTAAGCCCAAATTTCACCAGTAGGGTTCAAATATCATCCAAAAATAATGGGAAAAATCTTGGTTGAATTCGAGCTCTCCTTTTCATGGTGAACTTGGTTTCACACCCCAAATTGTCCTTAACTGAAAAACATGCATAAGTTTTTCATCTTAAGTCCGATTGAGATGAAATTTTGCCAAGATGATCTACATGACTCAAGGGTCATCATGGTATGCCCCCTTGTTGGAGCCACACCCCCTAGCTAGATCAATTTCATTGATTTCGCCTTTTTGTCCTTGATTGAACAAAATGCAAATTTGCCTCCCGGGAGAGAGGAACTAGCTGGGCGGCCTCATCACTATGTTTGAGTGATGATATATGAGGGATGTGAGAAATAAAATCCCATGCTTCCCTTACTTAGATAAGTGTTTCACTTGCTGACAAACTCTTGCTCTCTGCCTCCTTCAATGCAGGGGATGGGGAAACAACTTCCTGAGATATTTTCCATCTTATTGTCAGATGGTATACAACTTCCCTTTTTATTACTTGCCTCCCTAGCAGACAGCAGCACTAAAGGAAACTGCTCTCTTCATTACCTATCATGCCACTCTCCTAATCAGGGGTGGCACTCAAGGGGTAATTAATAATAATTATTCTGAAAAATAATTATTATTTATTAATTAATAATTAATTTCGGCCCTTAGTCATTAATTACAAGATTTTCCTAATTTTATCAGAACTAGGGTGGTATAGAAACTAAAGGGGCGTTTGGTTGGGGTGATCTTGGCAGGTGATCTCAGATCACCCCGTTTGCTTACATTTTTTGGTTTGGTGTAGTAATCCGGATTACCCCCTGATCACCCCTCTAAGGGTGATCTGGATTACCACCACAAACCCATGTAATCTTTGATCACCGGTGATCTTGCATCACTGGTGATCTTAGATCACTAGTGATCTGGGGGTGATCCTAACCAAACGCCCCCTAAGTTTCATCAGGATTTGTAATCAAATCTTGACCACTCATCCTGATAATATTTATATGAAAACCAATTTATCCTCAATTGTAAATTAAGGTATAAACAATTCCTTATTTCTAATGTAAAAAAAAAAACAAACAATTCCTTATTTCAGCATTTAGCCATCAGAAAAGGGCTTATTTGGCCTTTTTTAAGAGTTCAGGAGCTTAGTTGGCTGCAATTAGAGTTCAGAGGCTTATTTGACCGTTTTGTGTGAATTAAGGGGTCTTTTTGAGCAATAAACCACAAAAAATTGTTCTAACATTTTTATTTTCAATTATATATAAAGGAATCTCTATATATCATACATATGTAAATTTTCTTACTACCAATGGCAATGAAGAAGTAAACGTCATTTTGTACATTCTCTAGTAATAATAATATAATAATAACATAGAATTGATTCACATTTTGATCAGAATTTTGGAAAAAGAGAAAGTTATTAATCATAATGGGCTTATTCTATACATTCAACATCAAGGAAAGGGTGTGGAAATATCTAAGTATACTTTTTTTTTTAGTAAAGATTGATCAATTTTCATTGATATCAATAATCAGAATTACAAACGTGCAGAGGTAATCCGCACCAAACATAATTAGCCCCTACATCACAATCAAAATGGGCTAGATTATGAGCCAAAGTATTCGCTACCCTACTTATATGCTTGAAAGAACAAAAAACAAAACAATATACAATGTGCTTAATCTGCAAAATTAAAGAACCACCTTCCCACAATGAAGGTGTTTGCCTATTGAGTTCTATAATAGCCAATAAACTATCACTCTCAACCTCACAAGTAACATGACTATAAGAAAGAGCTAGCAATAATCCAAAGCGAATTGCGTACATCTCAGCAAATAAACTATAAGGCACGTTGGTAATTCTCGTTATACCGGATAGCAAAACATGGCCATCCGTATCCCGAAAAACAACACCAAAAACTGCTTCCTGTCGATGGTGGCTAAAAGCTGCATCTGTGTTGATCTTTACCCGTCCTTGTGGTGGAGGCGTCCATAGCTGCCGTACGATAGTTCGTGACTGATGATCCCGTCGGAATGAGGCTCCATATTCACTGATAAGACGATTTGCAGCAGTACATACAGCAGAAGTAACCGACATACATGCTCGTGTAAAGTCTTATTCTGGTTCGTCCAAATCAACCAAAGTAAAAAACACACCATATCTAATGAACCCAACTGATTTGCTTTTTCAAAGAGACATAGCCAAAAATCTTCTCTTACATACCAGGAATCTAGATATACAGGTAACCAGGGACAAGCAATAACCCATACCTGCCTACTGAAAGTGCACTAAAAAAAGACATGATAAAGAGAAGATTCAATTCCACCACACACAACACAATTCAAATATATTAGAACTCCTCGTTGTTGTAATTGTGGCTTAGTGGGCAGAATACCATGAATAACTCGCCAAAGGAAATACTTTACCTTCGGCAATACATGAGCACTCCAAATAAGTCTCCAAACTGGTGAACGATCATCAACATGCATATCATCGTGTCCCAACAAACTTCTAGCCACATAATATCCACTACGTACCGTATAGCTTCCATTCACCGTTGAGTTCCATATCAAAGTATTTGCACCTGACAAATGCAAGGGAATACATAGAATACATGCTGTGTCATCTGTTTCGAATAATTCATTCAATAAATCAGCATCCCAATAACCTTTGTTGTCCAACAGTGCCGAGACTGGAGTAGGCTGAATAATAGTCCTAGGTCTAGCTCTAGGTTTGAAAATCGGTGGTTTTGGCACCCATTTATCACTCCAAATATCAACACACGTACCGTTTCCAATTCTCCAACGAGATCCCTTACGAATCACTTCTCGTCCAGCTAACAAACTCCGCCAAACAAAAGAAGGATTCCCTCCCAAAGTTTCCTACATAAATGAACTATTTTTGCAATACTTCGCTTTCAGTACTCGCGAACAAAGAGAGGTTTCATTATGAATAAGCCGCCAACATTGTTTAGCCAATAATGCCAGATTGAACGATTCAAAATCTCGAAAGCCCAATCCTCCATCCAGCTTAGAAATACATAACGACTCCCATGATTTCCAATGGATCTTCTGCTTAGTATCAGTAGTACCCCACCAAAACTTGGCAATTAACATATTCAAGTCATGGATAAATGTCTTTGGAAAACGAAAACAACTCATGAGATATGTCGGAATTGCCTGAGCAACAGCCTGTATCATTACAGCTCTACCTGCAATAGACAATAGACTACCTCTCCATCGTTGAAGCCGCTTCCACAAACGATCCTTGATGAGCTGTAGCTCGGCTTTCTTGGATTTACCAATCATAATTGGCATACCCAGATAGCGATCTCGAACCAGTATCTTCTGAACACCTAAATGCTGCATAATAGAATCCCGCAAGCACACAGGTGTGTTGGAACTAAATAGTATTGCCGACTTATCAACATTAACCTGCTGCCCTGAAGCTAGCAAAAACTGACGGAGTAAATCAAGAACAACATCACATTCACGAAGAGATGCCCTTAAAAATAACAGACTGTCGTCGGCAAAAAACAAATGTGAAATTCGAGGAGCATATTTGTTAACTGCAACACCCCTAATATGGCCATCCAATTCCGCCCGCTGTAATAAACAAGATAGTCCTTCCATACAAAAAAGAAATAAATAAGGAGATAATGGATCTCCTTGCCTGATTCCTCTGGATGGACTAAATTTTTCTGTATTTGTCCCATTCACCATCACTGAATAGGAAACTGTTGTCACACACGACATAACCAAAGAAGTCCATTGCTGTGAAAATCCCAAACGAAGCATCATCCCTTCTAAAAAAGCCCATTCCACACGATCATAGGCCTTACTTAGATCAAGCTTAAGCGCCATATGATTCGCCCCTCCAACACGTTTATTCTTCATATAGTGAATCGTTTCAAAAGCAATAAAAGAACAATCAAAAATCATACGTCCCGGAACAAATGCACTCTGATTCGGACCAATAACCTCCAGCAAGATCTCTCTTAAACGATTAGCTAATGCTAGGGGTGTCCAATTGGTCAGGTCGGTTCTAGTCGGGTCGGTTCCACTCCAGAACCGACACTTTTAAAATAGAATCGAGCACCGACCCGAGTAGTCTTAGAACCGACGGGTCGGTTCCGTCGGGTTCTCGGATCGGTTCCGCGGGTTCTCGGGTCTAGTCGGGTTATTTATTTATATATATATAAAATAAAGTTATAAAAGTAAATATATATTTATTATAATATATATAATTATAATTATAATTTATATAATAAATATATAGAAAGTAAATATATAATTACTCTATAATTATGTATATAAAGTAAATACATATAATTATAATATGTGATTTATATTTATTATTATTTTTTTAAATATTGTCGGGTTCTCGGGTCGGTTTCGGGTTTCATATCCGGAACCGACGACGGACCGAGAACCCGACTATACATTCGAGTTGCACCGAATGCACCGTCGGAACCGTAGGAACCGACCCGATTAGCCCCGAAACCGACTGTACCGGTCGGGTTTTTCGGGTCGGTTCGGGTATTGACACCCCTAGCTAATGCTTTTGAAACAATTTTAAACACTACATTACACAAACTAATTGGACGGTAATCCTTAACCATACAAGGATGTTCTTTTTTCGGAATCAACACAACACTAGTATGATTGATATCAGGCAAATTTTGTCGTAAATTCAGAAAAGCCAATGCCATCTCACTAACCTTTTCCCCAACAATATGCCAATATTGTTGATAAAACAACGGAGTCATGCCATCTGGACCTGGTGATTTGTCTGCTCCCATATCAAAAGCTGCAACTCTGATGTCCTCCGCTGTAAAGGGTCTATTCAACCTAGCATTCATCTCTGGCGTGACTCTCTGATCTACTGTTCCCAATACGTTCTCAATATCTGAATGCAGTGGATTCGAAGTAATAAAAATCTGCTTAAAATAATCAACCACCACTTTTTCAACCGTCTTGAACTCAGAATGCCAATTTGCACAATATTATTTTTAGTCTTTCGAGTGTTGACAACTGAGTGGAAGAACCTTGAATTTCTATCTCCTTCTCGCAGCCAAGAAACTTTTGATCTTTGCCTCCACATGACCTCCTCTCGATCATATAAATCATTAAGCTCATCTAAACAGTCATGCAATTGTCGTGAGACTCCAGTTATTTGCGCCGTGATGTATGCTTGCTCAAGTTCTTTCCTCTTCCTCTGGATACCATGGCGAACATTACCAAATACCGTGACATCCCAATTTTGTAAAGCTTGACCACAATTAGCAATGCGTTGTTGAACATTTACTTCTTCATCCCGATTCCAACTCTCTTCTATCACATCACTAGACGCTTCATGCGCCACCCACATATGCTCAAATCTAAATTGTTTACGGTTCCGAATCTCCTTATGTGGTTTATTCAACACATGCGCTAACAAGGGTAAGTGATCTGAACCTGGTGTAATAAACACTCTAATAAAAGAAAATTGAAAAAGATGAAGCCAACTTTCTGTCACAAGACATCTATCCAACTTTTCAAAAACCATTCCATCTTGCATTTGCCTAGACCAAGTCATTTTCGGCCCTTGAACTGGTAATTCCTGAAATTGACAAACTTCAATTACATCTCGAAATTGCTGCATCTGTCATTGAGATCGTATCGCTCCTCCAATCTTTTCATCATTAGATATAATCTCATTGAAATCTCCAAGACACATCCACGGTAAAGCGGATTGAGAAGACAATAATTTCAGTAGATCCCATGATTCCCGTCTCCGACTTGTTTCCGGACGACCATAAAATCCAGTAAAGCGCCAATTTACATTATAAAAATCACTAAAATAAGCATCATTATGGGAAAGTGAAAAAGAAACAATATTAACAGAAATATTATTTTGCCAAAGCAAAGCTAAACCGCCAGCTCAGCCTACACAATTAACTGTAAAACAACTATCATAACCCAAACGACAACAAATCCATTCCATTTCATTACTGTTTCGTTTCGTTTCTCACAAAAACAAAATAGAGGGTTTATTACATTTTATTAAATGAACTAAAACATGAATTACCCGAGAACCCCCCCCCCCCCCCCAATCCCTGGCAATTCCAAGCCATGCAACTCATGGGTTTTAGCCAGGACGCTCCTCAGCCGTCCTAGCTGCGTCAACATCATTACCCGCATCATTTGGAGAGGCAGCCTCTCTTGCAGCAACAATTTCAGCACCAATGTCTTGCATCACACGAGCACACTCAATAGCTTCACTTTCAAAATTAGCCGAACCTCCCTCACTTGTTCTTTTCGCCACAACACCATTATCAATTCCGAAATTTGGCTGCCCTGAAATTCTCTTATCCCCAACCCTTGCAAAAGAAGAGTGATTTAAAGCTAGAAATGGATACTTATTGGAAACCCGAGCTTGTTTTTTCCATTTACGCACCTTGTTCGGAGAAGAAGAAGCCCCAGCGCCAAAGACAAATGATGGCATAGTCGAATCATAACCTGTATTATTAATGTCATGAGAACTTACCATATTTGCTTGTATGGGACTCTTACTTGGTCCAGCAACCAAATTGCCCACCAAACTCATTAAGTCAGGCCCAAGTCCATCATGGCCTAGACTCCTGCTTGATTGCCCAAGCGCTGGTATTGGTAAATTTGGCCCGGTCCCTTGGTTAGCTGACATCTGTTTCTGCTTCTACCTCCTAGGATTAAACCGCACATCAAAATTGCCAAAACTACTTGCTGTTGTAGAAAAACCCGAAGAATCCGACTCAACCGTTCCTCCCCTGATTTTGCGATTCACGTTTCCCTCAACATGATTTCCGCCAACAGCAACATCTTCTCCCTAACTTGCAGGCAGCCCTAAATCCCCATAAAGTTCATCAACCTCCTTAGCGAAATTAGCTGCAGCCTCCATGATCTTCTCAACAGCCCCCGAGGATCTCTCCCCAACCGAATTCTGCTCAACAACCCTCCGAGGATTTCGCGAAGCAATCTCACACGACACCTCCTCAGACGCCAAAGCTTGCGCCATGCTTCCCTCTCAAAAGCAGGCTATCCACATGTGGCCGAATATGCCGGCGGCTATCGGCTGCCGACGATGACAATTGGGCCGCACGTCCACTTCCCACGGGCTGCCTTGACGGACCTATTCCTGCCGATAGAGATGGTTGCCGCCGGGAACATGAACCTCCATGCCGAAAGCTGCCATCATTCCCCTCAAAACGTTTAGTTTTGAACTTGGGAGACTCTGCTTTTATCCGGATTGAATATTTTTTAATCACCACGCCATGGTTAAGTCGCATGTCGATAGATGTAGGACAATCGTTCTCACTGAGATGATCGAATTGGCCACATACCAAACATATATCAGGCATGTCCTCGTATCTGAATTCCACTTCCTTATCACCATAAGGAGATTCAACCACTGTACCATCCACCAGTGGCTCAGTGACATCAACCAAAACTCGGATACGAATGAAGCTACCCCACTGATGATCAACCTCCAACACAGGTCCGATAATTCATCCGACCACCGCTCCTATCTTCTCCATCATCATGATCGGAGGAAGATCAAAGATACGAACCGAGAAAGGACAAGTATCGAACACAATCGACTCAGGTTGTGTGACAAGAACACGATCCCTTTCTGGCTTGTCCTCAAATTGGAACATATATAATTTCTCCCCCACCTCCTTAATAACCAGACCCATTTCCAGCTTCCATGCATTAAAGAGAGCAGTTCTCATCCCTTCGAGGTTTGCTCTTCTCTTAGAGAAATATTTCCCAATCAAGAAATAAGGTAGTTGGCCAGCATCACTTTCCTCCAGCAGCTCTTCAGCAATGACGACTTTCGGCTGCTGCCCATTTTGAAGAGACAATTGCGAGCACATGTTGGACAAAGACGATGCCATAGCAAAAGAACAGAGAGTATGAATAAGAGATGGAATATGGAATAGAAGAGACGAGTGAACACAGAATAGAATTAAGTACCACCAGCACCAGTTTAAAAGAATTATAGAGGGATAATGAAACTGCATGAATATCATAAACCAATCATTTTTGAATATCATAAACCAATCATTTTTTAAATTCAAAATATTGTTATCAGAATCAGAATTCAAAATCCGGATTTGATAAGTAGTTGTTTTGATAAGAAAAAGAAGATCTGCACCATGGCAGAAAGATGCTTCCACCAAGAGTCCATGGGAAGGAATAACTCAGAGAGAATAAGCATTTGATACACTGCTAATAACTCAGAGAGAAAAAAGAGTGAAAAAAGAGTTCTAAGTATATTTAACTCATACATACATGTCCGTATGCATGTTTGCTAGGGCATTGTATCAACCAAATCAAGTCTTATGAATTTGCATCTCCGATTATTCCTTTAAAAAAATTATAGAATAGAAGGGGAATCCATTGAAATGGAAGAGGAAGATGTAAACAACAAAAAAGACAAGAATTTGAGAGGGTAATGACAACGAACACTTGGTAAGCCGAATCCAAATTTAATTGAAAAACGTTGGCAAACATCCTTATGCCATGAAACTCTAAAATAAATACAATCTAATATAACCCTTCAATTAACAACCTAAAAAAAGTGTTATACTTCTAAGTTTGACCTGTAAGAGATTATAAAAATGATGTATTAATGAATTTTAAAAACAGTAGAGTCAGATTATGATAAAGAAATTAAAAGGCAAAGGAAAATGATGATGAACCTTCAATTGCATCTAATACTTTTATATTATCTAAAGTTATTCAAATAATTAATAGATTGATTAATTAATACATAAGCTAGTTTATACATGATGGTCTAATTCTTTAATAACAGAGAAGAAATGAAAAGCATAATAGTCTTGCTGAGAATGCAGCAAACGCAATTGACCTCTCCTCCTAAGTGCCTATTTCTTCTTCCACCCTTTCTTTCCTCCTAATTTTTTATTCCTTTCTAATTAGATTTGATACCAATCTAGAATTCCTTCTAAGTATTGACACATTTAAATTCACAAAGGGCTTGTCGTGACAATTGGCAAACCGTACTTATCAGTGGTTATCAATGTACTGCAATCATTAAAAAGAAAATACAGAGCGAAGGGGCCAAAGTTGGCCAGACTAATAGAAAGTAAAAGAGAAGGTTGCTCAATTAAAGGCCAATTTCACATCATACCTCTCTTGCGTTGAGACATCAATAGCAGGATCCATCTTTTTGAAGACAGCTAAGCAAGTCACAACATTATATGTATTGTATTATATATATCAATAAAACTCAAAGAAAAAAAACAAAGCAAAATCAACCGGAAAAGCTGAATTCACAAAGTTAGACGAGGAGAGAGACAACTTATATATACTAATAAAAAATTTAATTTGATAAGGATACAAAGAAATAGAAGTATAAATATAAATAATTTTAATTTTGCTAGTGATAATGTTAGAAGTCTAGTCAATACAGAATTTCATATGGAGGAGCAATCTGAATTTGATAATTTGGCCTTAGGTAATCAAATCTTATTCTTTATCTAACTTCTTATTATTGCTTTTTCTTTTAATATTTCATTGTTTGACTTTACTTGCATTATATATTTACACTTTACAAAATTGAAGAAAGTCTCATGGGAAAGTGTAGTTGACATTTAAAGTCCCCGGTATGTCACCCTAAACTCTTATATAAGGTTGATCAATTTCATTATTTATCTATCTCAATTTCTTAAATTAATATTGGGTTCTAATTGCATTAAAAATATTTGTTTAGATATGTTGGAAATTGTTGTTTGGACTGCTGTTGAAATTGTTACTTGCTGCTGAAATGGAGTTAGAAATGGAAATCATTATTTTTTTGTACATGCTTGCTGATTCCTTTTGTGGTGGCCATGGTTGCTGACTTGCTGTGCTGGTGGTGGATAGATTAGTGGCTACTTGGAAATCATTCTTTTTGTTCATACTACAAGTACATTTCTTGTTAAGATGGAAAGTTTAGGTGCCCGCTCTCCTTTAGTTTTATGATAGTGAGAGCTTTAGATTTTGAAGCGAGCATAGTTTAGTCATTTGATGAATGAATCAGGAATTTTCTCTGGGGATTTTGTTGAAGTGTTAAACTGAGAATGGAAACGGGAAAGGGAGAGACGCGTGATAGGGAAGAAGAAAGGTAAGGTTAGAGAAATTGGGACACGCTTTAAGCACAAAATAGGAAATAGGACATGCGTTAAGCACAAAAATACTCAGCAAATGCAAACACTAAAATAAGATTTGGGAAAATGACCAAAAGACCAAATCAAAACATGATGTGGACAAACCACAGCCAAGTAAACTAACCTATAACAGCCAATGTACTATATAAATTGTATTTTTCATTCAAAATGTCAGATTTCAGAACTTTTCAGGTCTTCAGGGAGGTGAACGATGAAACCGATGAACTCACAAGGGTGGTATCAATAGAGTAGTTTTGCCCAAGCCATTCCATATTTTCAAGCATGTAATCAATTCCGTTTAAAGTCCATCCATATTTAACCTTTTAAAAAATAAAATAACAATAAAAAATATTTAAAAATATAGTTTAGAATTTAAATTTTAAAATTTTAATAACAAGTTAAATCTAAATGAATTTTTGATTAAAAAAAGAACTGAATTGCAAAAGAATCACAAATTTAAATTAAGGTACATACATAAATTATTTTTTAATTTTATTATAAAATATAGAACAAATAATTTTTTTTATATAATTCAGGTCAGACTTGGGTCTAAAACATTAAAACCTACTCGAGTCATATTTTGTATGGGCTTTTTTCTCCTTACCTAAACCCAAAAAATATTTTTGTCCAAAGCTTTTCTTTTTTTTGGTGGGCGTTGTAGCCCAACCCCTTATCAAGGCTAGTCTCCTCCGCTATAAATTGGGACAAAGCGAAGAAATTCCATAATAATGAAGTTATTTGTAATCAAAACACATCGGATTTGGAAAACAATGCCATGAGCAACTTGAATCAGAAAGATTATGCCCTCCATATCCCTAGTTCATGCAATGGTCTGATTTTGCTATATAAATACAATCTTGATCATTATGATGAGCAAGTTTTGTTATGGAATTAATTCCTTTCACCCGAAGGTACATGAAATTACGAGGTGATCCGCCAATCTTAGGTGTTTAAGGGATTATTTGGCATGTGACTATGATGAGGCTTTGAGTATTCAACTTTTCACTCGAATGTGAAGCTTTTATCAATGGATGGAGACAAGATTTTGTTGCGCATAGGTTATACAAGTTTCGAATGGTATGATATTAAACAGACAAGCTATGAGAGAGTGGATTATATTTATGATAATAGTAAATTTTGTTGTCAATCCATTTGGGAAAGTCAGGTTTCTCCTGGTGGGGATGGTGAATTAGATTACTAGCTAGCTTCTAGCACATAGGATTTTAATATTAGGCTTGTAATTTAGTCCTTTTTTTTTTGTTCAGATTTTTTGTTTTATGTTCTTCTAAATCGTACGAGTATGCAGTATCTTTTCGCATCTAATTTTGTTGAAGTTTCTCCATGGAATCCATTGTTTTGTTCTTCTTATGAGTTTGGGCTGCCATTGCCAATAATGACTACAAGGTCGTGATCCTAAATACAAAGTGATCTTTATCTTAGTCCTCCTCCAATGCTTTAGGAGAAAATTGCATTATCAAACAAAATTAATGTGTAAGTTTATAGAGTTAATCGCAACAAAATTAGTTTGTAGGTTTATAAAGTTAATCATAACAAATAAAAATAACCAACAAGACTTATGGACATTCAATCACAAAATGCAGCCATGGCTGCCATTAACCTCCCTCTCCCTGTGACCCTATCAATCCCAGCCATTATATCCCAACAACATCTACCAATTCTATAAGACTCCAACCCTGACCATAATTTTCCCCATTTATAAAATTCAGCTTCAACCACTATCTCTAATGAGAAATGCATTACTCCATTATCAACTTCCTTACTTATTTCCTTGATAACTTGATCTTCCATAGCCGATTGCCCGACTTCCAATCCTGAATTTTGAAACTCTAAGTACTGCACCCTAGCATATTCCTTATGCTGCACATTAAATGTTGTTGCACTAGCCTTTGCGAGCAAATTGCTAACTTGATTGTAATAGATGGAACCTGCTAAGATTCTGTAGAATGTAACTTCTACATAATCGTCCATGGAATGCCCGAATGTGAAGTTGGCATCCCAAATTCCTTCAAAATTTGACTCTGAGATGTTGAGTTTCGATATTGTTAATGACTTAGTCTCGAGAAGGGGTGACAGATAGACGAAATGAATATTAATAATGTACCGATATCCCCTCTAAAGGAGAATTGCCATAATCATTAGGAGCCTGACATAATATAATATCTCCATGAATAACCTGTTTGCTGATTCAAACGAGGTTGAAGATGTGTTTGGTTGGGAGGAAACATTTTTGTTTTCTTCAAATTGTACTGAAGAATGTGGTTCTTCTTTTGTAGGAACAACACAATTAGCTTCTTGGGGTAAAGGTAAAAATTCATAAGGACGATCACCTTTTGCAAGATTTAATTGTTTCTTCTCATCAGCTGAAGGAAACATTGTTAGAAAATTCACTGAGCCAAAAACAGAGATATGAGAGAGATTTTTTTTTTTTTTCGAAATGGGAATGGGTGGTGGAGCATATAGCACTGAAATGATGTAAATATTTAGTATAGGACAAGAGAACCGTAATATTACTTATTATGTTGGATTTTTAGGATAGTGGTATTGAACAATTAGAGGAAAATTACTCAATTTTTAAACAACATTGATTATTTATAGATCAGGACTATATTCTCCATAGCACTAATAGTAATTTTGTTAAAGGAAGTTCAAAACTGGCTCCAAAGTAGCTCAATTCCGGATTAATTGGGAACTCGATATTGCAATTGATACCGGGGCCCTTGTACCAAAAGGACCCATACTAGTTTCAGAACTAATTAGGTTATATATAACAATGCCATTTTCCTAGCTTCTGGCAATATTCTAACTGTGACTATAAAACCCTTACTCAAAGGTATCTCTGTTGATAAAAACTGCCAACAGCTTAATTTACAAGGGAAACCTAATTAGAAAAATTGATTAAGAAAAAGAACATTAAATGGGTGTCGCCCGTCGGCAACATACCTACCATTTAACCAAGCCAATAAATTAAAACTTCAAGTTAGCCAGAAAAGATGGCGAACATGGGTTGCCTTCTTCCATTATTTTACTCTTTTTTATATACGAAAGTAACCAAATTAAATTCCACACAGTTATTAGAAACCTTGAGTTAAACGGTCTTGATATAGATATTTTTGCAAGGGTTCTTTTATGACAGCTAAGTTGGGTCGTTTATTTGGAGAAGTCAATAAGTAGGGCGTAAAGTTCTTAAGCTTGGTAGTCGTTGGAGGATTGGTGATGGCTCGACAGTAGACATATGGAGAGATAAATGGTTGAACAAGCCTCCCAATTTTAAGCCTCAACCACGGTTTGGTACAATTTATAATCCCAATCTAGTAAGTGGGCAAAATGCTCAATTTTGGACCAAACGTTTGCCACAATGCTCGATTTGGGGCCAAACGTTTCAATTGTAACAATATGAGGCTAAACGTTTTCGGGGCTGCTGAATTCGGGGCTTTTTTGGATGGAAAATGAGAGGTACATTGCACGCTCTGTTAAACGCTGACGTGGAATTTAATATATTTAAAATTTAAAAACTATAATTTTTAAAAAATAAAATTGAAAAATATAATTTATTTATTTAAATATTAATTTACCTTTTTTTTTTCTCCATCTCTTATTTTCTTCTTCTTCTTCCCTACCCAAAACCCTAACCCCCCTTACCACTCTTCTTTCAAACACTCCTCTTCAAATTAAACCTAGAACTAAAAACCCCAATTCCAAAATTAAACCCAACTTAATCTTTTCATATTTCAATGATGAGAAAGCTCCACTATCTTTTGAATCTTCCATTCAAAACCATTGAAAGTGAAGCGTCAATTCCTGCCAACAAAGCCACAAACAACAAAACCCAAATCGTCATAAAAGGCAATTTTGGCAAACCCATTATCAATTCCTACAGAAAAAAGCATGAGCTATTACCCAAGGTTTTCAAGTGTCTTTTTATAATATTTGATTTCATTTGGTAGATAAACAGTTAAAGAAGTAATCAATGCTTCATTCTTATATATAGACATCATATACAAAGTTGTCGTAACCACCTTTCCTCTTCAACTAAGTTGTTTTCAATTGTCGCAATAATCTTTTTTTCATTGTTTTTTTTTAAAGAAAAATGTGGTTCTCGACTAAAAAAAACACTGAGACCCAAACTATTCACTACTGTTCTGTTTCTGTTTTATGTCTGAGAACCCAAACAGGAAAAAAATGAAGTTTGGGAAGGAATTTACATCTCAAATGGTGCCTGAATGGCAAGAAGCATACATGGATTATAATTCTCTTAAAACCCTTTTAAAAGAACTCCATGGGTTTCAAGCAACGAACCAAACTAGTAGCTGCCGCCAGCAGCGGCCTGAATCGAAAGATGACACTTTACAGAGCTTTAGTGGCCTAACCCAAAGATACAACAACAACAGCGGACCGCTTACTCCATCTTCGCCGGATATCGAAGATCAACAGCCGATTCTTGTGAACTCTGTTAGCCGGAACGGTTCCCAGAGCTACCAAACGACATTCCTTATGCAAGCAGACGAAGGCGGCGAATATGAGTTGGTGTTCTTTCGATGGCTTGGTGAGTTCAATAAGGTGGATAAATTTTACAAGTCCAAGGTGGAAGAAGTAAAAAAGGAGGCTGAGATTTTGAATAAGCAAATGGATGCTTGCCACAGGAAACGATGGAGGAAGTGATCTTAGTGAGGATGCCGGATTCGAGCTTGGAAGCGTCGATCTGGTTGGCCAAATCCGATTAAGAGAGGAAGAGGGTGCCGATTTTCGGTAATTTTTAATTTAAATAAATAAATTCATTTCATTTTAATATTACTTTATCTTTTAAAAAATCCACTTAATTTGCACTGTTTTGCCACGTGTCACAATCACTCTCAACGGCGTGTGTAATGCACTTCCCATTTTCCATCCAAAAAAGCCCCGAATTGAACAGCCCCGAAAACGTTTGGCCCCATTTTGTTACAATTGAAACGTTTGGCCCGATATCGAGCATCGCAGCAAAGGTTTGGCCCCAAATTAAGCATTTTGCCCAGTAAGTGTGTTAATGAACTATATAATAGGCAATGTGATGTTGATTTGCTTGATGAATTATTTGAGCCTGAAGATGTCCAGCGTATTCTCTGCATTCCATTAACCATTTTGCCTACTTGGGACACTTTAATATGGAATCATTCTAATGGTCTTTATACGAAGAAGAGTGAGTACCATCTTGCTAGACGGTTACTCCGAAAGGAGTTTTTGTTGGTAGAGAATAGGTCCGAAATGTGGCGTGTCATTTGGGGTGCTTGTCTTACCAAAGATTAAGTATTTTTTATGGAGGTTAGTGCATAATATTTTGCCTTCAAATGTAAATTTGCAGACCAGGGGCGTGCCTATTGATGTTGTGTCGTGTGTTTCAATACTGAATCCTCCCTTTTTCATACGATTTTTGAATGCCTTTTTAGTCGTAAAGTTTGGGAACTATCTTATACTTGGCTTCAAGGGTATTTAGATGTTGATCGAGAAAATTTTTGGGAGTGTTTGTCTTTGAAAGCCAGCCAATTGGGTTCTTTAGAGCTTGTGGCCTCGTTGCTTTGGCTGATCTGGTTTAATCGGCAGCAAGAATTGTTAGTGAGTTTGAGGTCTCTCTGTGAGACCCCGACCCAAATAATAGTTATTATAATTGTTTTTGTGTGACTTTGGGCTTTATTAGTTTATTTAGCCCAATTAGGTATTAGTTAGTCCTTTAACGTAGCTATAAATTAATATTTATCTCATTAGTTAGGGTTAGAACATTGGTTTCAAGGGGAAAACGTGTTGAGATCTTTTGAAGGCTATTTTCCATTGTTTTCATCTCTCTTGGGTGTTCTAAGGTTAGTTCTTTGACTTTCCACCATTGTTGCATGTTAGGAAAGGGTTTTATATAGACTAGATGTAATTTTCTGATCACCGGCAGCCGACCGGCGAGCCACCAACCACCAAGTTGGTACCAAAAGATTCCTCTGGCCATGAGAAGTCCATAGGATTTGGAATCACTCGATTTCGTTGTGTAGATTGAAAGTTATGATGTTTTAAGTTGATAAACCTTAGATCTAAACTGTGATCAACAGCCCCTCTCTCCTTGCTGGAATCCGGTAAAATGGAGGTCTTTGGAGGCCAAACTTGTGATGAACATGTAGTAGGAAGTATGATCTATCCATAGGTGCCAACCATACCTCCATAGGTGTTCTATAAAGAGAGAATCGAAGTCCCAAAGTTGCTTGGTCGATGGGATGAATTTGGAATTTCTGAATTTGTTTGTAGGAGAAGATGAACAGTGTTTCTGCAAAACCCACTCTCGGGCAGATTTTGCGATAGAGAGTGTAGTCCACCCCTAGGTGATATGATAGTGATTTTTGGGAAATTGTTTATTAAAATAATTATGATTTTTCTGTATTTTTCCATAATTTTCTAAATTATAGAATATTTTCTATGATTTATTTTCTTATGAAAATGTATGAGGAGAGTGTGACCTATTTCTAAAGAATTAAATTACTAAATTTTTACAGAAATTCTACTACAATATTATCTTATTTATGATCCATTAAAATTGGTGTTTCGTACTCTCTGAAAATATTAAAGGGTATTTTCCTAATGTTACCATGATTTATGAAAATTGTGGATATTGTGGAAATTGGATTTTTGAAAAGGTTTTCAAAAGGATTTTGACAATTCCCCAAGGGTATTTAGGATTATGGGAGGGTAGATTGGTCATGCATCATATGCATATTGTTTGTGTTGGTCACTAATATATACTACATATTATTTGAATAAACATATGAAAATTACTAAAAGATCCCCACCCCGGATTAATAAGGAGCGAGAGAACTAATTTGTTTCGTCTTTTCCCACTTGGCCAATTACTTAAATGCCCTAACTTTTGATTCTTAAGGTGATTAAATAACTAGACTTTTTGGTCATTTATCAATTGATTTTAATAGAGTAGGGAATTACTAAAAGATCCCTACCCCGAATTAATATTTCCATCTTTTTCCACTTGGCTGATTACTTAAATGCTCTAACTTTTGATTCTTGAGGTGATTAAATAACTAGACTTTTTGGTCATTTCTCAATTAACTTTAATAGAGTAGTGGAATTACTAAATCCCTAACCCGAATTAATATTTCCGTATTTTTCCACTTGGCCGATTACTTAAATGTCCTAACTTTTGATTCTTGAGGTGATTAAATAACTAGACTTTTTTGGTCATTTCTCAATTGACTTTAATAGAGTAGTGGAATTACTAAAAGATCCCTACCAAGGCTTGCTTTTGGAGTTAGAGAACTTATTTTTTTCGTCTTTTCCTACTTGGTAGATTACTTAAATGTCCTAACTTTTGATTCTTGAGGGGATTAAATAAGTAATCTTTTTGGTCATTTCTCAATGGACTTGAATAGAGTAGTGGAATTAATAAAAGATCCCCATCAAGGATTGATGATGAGCTAGAGAACTAATCTTTTTTGTCTTTACCTACTTGGCAGATTACTTAAATGTCCTATCTTTTGATTCTTGAGGGGATTAAATAACTAAAATTTTTGATCATTTATCAATTGACAAATGACTCAAAAAGTCGCATGTCATATTCCTTTATTTCCTTCTTTCCCCTTACCTTTTGGTAATTACAAGATTTCTTGAACCAGATTTAGTTAATTGCATCCTCCCATTTGCCAATTCCACAAGTGCTGCATTTATTGACTTTGTTTTTTTTTTCCCCGTCGATTATTTTTTGAAAAATCTGTAACTTAAAAAAGGAAATAGAACAATCCCAATAAACACGTCAAAGCACTGTCTCCATTTTAAATTTACGGAGAAAATATTTAATATATGCATGGTGATAAATAACAATTCTAAAAGAAAAACGCCCGTAGCGTCAGCGCGGGCTGATCAACTTGTGCATAATTAATATTGTTAGGCTCTTGATTGTGCATTGTTCGTTGCAAGAATTGTGTTGTGATTGTATGTGCTGATCAGGTAAGTGACCAGACCTCTCTAGTGTTTTCTAAGATTATATGTATTATAATTATATGAATTATCAATTGTTTTAGGGATTGTTTTCTGATAAATGATTGGAAGTATTCTGTTGTTTTGTTTTTAAAAGAGTATCGTTGTTTTCATAAAATCGGATAGAGTATGCAAATGTAAATATTTTGGAATTGAAATGGTTTTGGAAATTACTTGGGAATGTGAAAATCGTAAATGTTTTGGAATTGAAATGGTTTTGAAAGTGATTTGGGAATGTGAAAATGTGTTTTAATGTCCTTGGAAGGCTGTGCATAGTGGACCCGTGTCTCAGGGGGTTAAACTGCTGGTAAGAGTGGATCCGCACCTCAGGGGTTTAAACTGATGGTAAAGAGTGGACCCATATCATAGGGGGTTAAACTGTTGGTGAGAGTGGACTCGTGTCTCAAGGGGTAAAACTGATTGGTAAAGAGTGGATCCGTGCCTTAGGGGGTTAACTGTTGGTTAGACTCGAGATCTATACCATTAACGGATGATTGTGATTGTGATTGTGATTGTGGTGCAGCCTGAAAAGATCTAAATGTGTATTGGGAATGAGAAATAAAGTGTATTGTTTTGAAATGAAAATTGGTTTTGGTTTATCGAATATGTTTATATAAAAACTATGGTTTGCTATTATAGTATGTATGGTTTTATTGTACTTGATCCACCTAGTTAGATCTTTTTTACTGGCCTCTTTATCTCACTATGTGGTTTATATATTTCAGGTGATGACGATTGAGCATTGGGGATTACATTGGGGAGAGTGATCGTTAGACATTTTAGCTTCCACAATAGACTTGGACTTTTGGAACTTAGTTGAATTTTAATGATGATGTTTAGTTGAGACTTGAAGATTTTGTTAAAGTTTAAATATTGAGACTTAGTTTATTTTTGGACCTATTATATTATGTTGGACTGATAGCTAGCCTTACATGCTCTTGGGATTCGCCTCATGAGTGTGTGGCGTTGTTATGTTCCGAGCCTTGGGTTCGGGGCGTGACACTCTCAACAGCGACATAGTTTACCAGTGCAAGTTCGAGTGCCTCAGCGTTGGTCTCCACCGAGTGTAGGATTATTCAAGTTCAATACGAATGCTTCTTTTTGCAAGCACACGAAAGAGGCTGGACTAGGTATTGTAATTAGGGACAAGTCTAGCTAGGTGGATATTTGTGCATCAAGCCGAATTGATAGAGTCCCTGATCCACTATTTGCTGAAGTTTATGCCCTACGTTTGGTATAATTTTGGCTCAATCATATGGATTAATATTATTGTCTTGTGAGTTTGAGTGTGATTCATTGCTTGCTATTTTGGAAGTTAATAGAGTAGGTTTAGTCTAGATCCGGGGAGTGTATTGAAGGACACAGTCATTGGTTCACCGTAGAATTTGCCTTGACACTTTTGTATTTATGGATTCATAGAAATGAGAGTTGTTTTCAAGGGAAAATGACAGATCCGGGAAGTGTTTTTGCAAGAATCAAGTTGACTGCCTTAAGAATTAAAGAAGCTTATGCAAAAGAAAAAGAAAGTACTATGACTTTAAAGATCCCTAGGCCCAAAAATTAGCAAGGTGGAAGAAACAAAATCCCGAAAACAGTGGAAGGGCTACCACAGCTGAATGAGAAGGAAAGGATGGTGTTCTTGGAGATGGCCAAAATACAAAGGAATAATTGGATTGGAGTAGCAATGATGGCCATGAATAGTGAGGGAGAGAGAAGAGTACTTTGCAGAAGTATAGAAGTAACCAAGAAATATGTTGCTAGGCTCACTCTAGCAAGAATGACACTTAAAAGATTAGTGGAAAGCTGGGGCGAACAAGATCTGGTGTAGAGATAATGGTCAGAACTGAAAGCGGCTGTGGGCGGTAAAACAGTTGTTCCATGGTGGCAACAACCATTAGTAGCTGACATTGGAGTTTTGTTAAAATCTTTACAATAGGTCATTTTCTTCAAAGGAGGGCATCTACTAGCTGGCGAAACAAGGAAGATGGCAATGGCTGCTGCAAATCACAAGCTCTCTTTTTCATGGCCTTAATTATTTAACAATTTCGCGGTACTAAAAAAAAAAAGACTAGGTTTAGTCCTTTGGGGAGAGGTAATCTGATTCATCGGATTAGATTTTTAACTTCCCAATTTAGTTATTGTTCTTTTAGACATGTAAGTAAGTGTGCATATAATTTTACTTATAATTTGGCATAGATTAATTGCAATGTAAATGCCAATTATGTCTGGTGGTCTGGTATTCCTTTGCATGTTTGTAAACCAGGATGGTTGATTGAAATTGAAATGAAATTGTTGTTTTCTTAAAAAAAGATCTTGATATCAATTTGATTAAAATTGATAATTCCATATTTGACGATTATTAAAATTCATGGAATGACGTGAGTCGCATACCTATATTGTTTTTTTTTGGGCAATAACATACCTATATTGTTTATAATAAATAATTCTAATATATAAGCTCAATTGTTTTATAAATACTCATCAAATCAAATGAAATTAACAGCCCTTCTTGGGTCATTTGATCTAGTCAGATGATAGCCAAATAAATGTGTTATACTAATATATAAATTCCCTCCAAAAAAAGTGTTATACTCTCTCCGATTCATTTTAAGCGTCACAAATCAAGTTTTGGTTTATTTCATAATAAGTGTCACACTTATAAAACCAATACAATTTGTAGTATTTTTACTATATAAACCCCTAATTAATGGGAGTTAGGGAAAGAGAAGATAAATGTACTCCCTCTGTCCCATAATATAAGTCCATTTTAACCGTATCACAAAGTTTAAGAAAAGTAGTTACAACTCTAACTTCTATAAACTTTTATCTTCTCTTTCCAATTTTGTCCCTCTTCTCTCTCCCCCAACTGAGTCTCTCTCCTCCCACTTACTCCCTCATAGTCAATAAATAAATATAAATTCCAACTAAATTTCTACTACAACTAACAAGAGTAATTTAGATAACTTAGGTAAAAGTTGTATTGGGTTTTAAAAAGGGACTTTTATTTTGGGACAAATAAAGTTTCTAGAAGGGAACTTATAATATGGGACAGAGGGAGTAATTAATAAAAAAAGTTTAGGTGTTTAGGTCATTTAAAATATTTTTTTACTAAATTTAAAGTGAGTTAATTATTGTCTTAATATTTATGATCTTGCTAATGTGACACTTTTCTGGATCGGGGAGAGTAATAAATTATTTCTATCTTTTTTTTTTTCTTTTTCCAACATGGAACATAGATCAATATTATATCATCTACCAAAACAATAGTAATTCATATTTCATTGAAATTCTGGCCAAAAAAAATTATTGAAATTCTAATTTCATATTAGGAGAAAATTCCGGTATATGAATAGGTGAATTTACAACAAATTCAAACACTGATTAAGAAAATTATAATTCTTGATCGGGGTGGAAGTAGAAAAAAAAAGTATAATAATATAAAATAAAATAAAATAATAATAATAATAGTATTAATGATGATAATAATGAAAATGTAAAAAATCTCTTTCAATATTAAAATTGCAATATTCCCTTTCAGTTCAATGTACCACGAAACAGCTTCGAAATAGAAAAAGCGAAAAACAAAAGAAGCTTAAAAAATCAGGCTTTCCTTTAGTCTTTCCTGCAGCAAACAAACGCGACCTTCTCTCTCACTAAATACGCTTTCTTTTTCTTTTT
>AWWV01007099.1:0-39154 GCA_001974805.1 Corchorus capsularis
TTTAATTTATTTTTCTCCTTTAGTAAGTATTGGACAATTCATTTAGTTTAAATGGATATGGATATGTCAATATTGAGATTTGAAAGTTCGAAGGTTGAGAGAATTTAAAAGAATTGAAAATTTTGAAGTTTGAAGCAAATGGCAAAATAGTCCAAAGGGGAGGCGGTACCTAGTAAAATGGGGCGGTATTTAGTAATCACTTAGAATTATCACTTAATATATACAATAATAATAATCATAATCATTAAAAATAAAAAATAAAAAAATTAAATTAAATTAAATTAAATTAATAAAAAAAAAGTAAAAAAACTAACTACACCATAGTATTAAACTAGGACTAGGAGTCCATAATACCAAACAGACTAGGAGTCCCCACCGACCTACACGAATAGCGCAGTATAAATAAGGTATCAACTCACACTCTTTCCCCATCCATCAGAATCAAAAGTTTTCAACCCCCGATCAAAATCCCCAAAACCCTAATAAATCTTTTCTTTTGCTGCTCTCAACAATGGCGACCACCAGCGATGAAACCAAGAAAATTACCCTCCGAACCGCCGATGATCAAGAGTTCGAAGTGGAGGAAGCAATAGCCATGGAGTTCGTCACTGTCAAGACTTTCTTTGACGAGAATCCTGACGCTGCCCAAGAACCCATGCCCCTGCCCAACGTCTCTGCCAAGTGCCTCTCGGGCATCATCGAGTACACCAAGAAACGACTGGAGTTCCGTAAACGCGGCAGCTCCGCAGACGATGAGGCCAGGACCTTCGATGATGAATTTGTCAAGGCCAGGGACAACGAGTCGCTCAAGGAGATGATCTTGGGCGCTAACTATCTCAACATAAAGGACCTTCTTGACATGCTGAACCAGGCCGTGGCTGATAGGATTAAGAATAAGAGTGTGGAGTATGTTAGGAAGTATTTTGGAATCGAGAACGATTTTCCTCCCGAGGAAGAGGCTCGTCTTAGGGCAGAGAATGCTTGGGCTTTCGAAGGTGTTGATCCTGATGATTGATTGATCTGTTCCTGGCTTAGGGTGTTTTTTTTTTTTTTCTGAAATTTCAAGTAAGTTGATTTAGGAGGATTAAAAGCAGGATTTTGGCTGATTACGTGAATCAGGGCGAATTATCTTTATTGTATGTTAATGTTAATGCTATGCTTTTAGTCAAATCAACATCCTTTTAGGCTGTTAACCTTTTCGCAACTTATATAAATTTATTTTACTTTTAACATTTTATTATCGTTCTGGAATGGTTGTGTGTTATAATTAATAGCTTTTGGTCAACAATCCACCATTTAAATAAACAGAGCAGAGTAAAAAGGCAGATTTTTAGCCTGACTAAAGTCTAATTATAATTGGCATTGCTTTTTTGGCAAATTTGTAGCTAATTTCGCTTATGAACCTGTACTCTGTTGTTGATGTGGCTAATGGTAACGAAAGTAGAGCGAATTGGGTGATTTATTAGCCCAGTTTTTGTTGAGTATATTTGGGTTAAATACCTTGTGAAGCTCTTTTAAACCTATAGCCAGGCAGGCTAACAATATGGCCAGAGATCCTTCCAAGCAAAATTTGTTTGCTATTAACTAAGAAATAAAGTAGACACAGATTCATAATCCTTGGAATGATATTAACTAAGAAATTATTAAAGACATTGGTCCAATATCATTCTTGAGGTTAAGGATCATTTAGCAGACTAAAGATGATAAAAGTTGAAAACTGCAAGATACTGAAGAATCTGATTTCAGTGGCCAAAATGCTTCTTCAAGTAGAAGAAATTGAAGTGATAATTTGGAAGGAAAGAGATGACAACATTGACTCTCCCAATGTTCATTTGCTTCTTGGATATTTGTCCAAACACAAGCAAAACAATTAGATCCAGATGAGAGAGGGTAAGTTGAATCCAAACTTGCATTTTTACTTTATTTAACAGTGATAGTGCTGTATATATGAATGCAGGATTTGTCTTGTGGAAAGGAAAGGACTTGCAATCATATCCTGTTTTGCCATTGAATTGAAGTATTGACTGACAATGATGCTACAAACAAAAGAGTGTGTCTGTGTCATTCATTTCAGTCCTGGAGAGTGGAGACAATAATCTCTCCCAAAGCTCACCTCCTGTTGTTAAAGGAATGCCACAGTCTTCTTAAATTGTTTGTTGCAAAGGAAGAGGGACTGGAAAAAGCTATTGAATTCGGGTTTCCTCAGATTATTTACTTTGCCACTTTGCCACCTACCAAAACTCAAATGCTTCTATCCAGGGGCTCATACAATTGACTGGCCGCCTGCGAAAAGCAATGAATTGACAAGGAAGATGGAGTGGAAGATGTGATCATATTTCACAGCTTAAAATTTTTCAAACTTCAATCATCTTCTTTCATTGGTAACACCAATTTTAGACAATGAAGAAAACAGCAGAAGCTAAAAGACGTCCACAACTTAAAAGATGATCGCACTTTTGCCGGCTTTCAAGGTACACAGTTGAGTTTCTGTCTGTTTTTACGTTTACACTTTATAGTTCCAAAGTAGAAATACAAGATTTTATAGTTCCAAAGTAAAAATACAAGAAGTGCAGCAGAAGCTAAGTGTAAAAAAAGAGATAAAGCTTCAACTGGTGAAGGCTTAACCATCCTGTATACGCTGCATGCGTTGGAACAAGATCAATTTTCTTCAATGACCCTTGGCAGCGTTCTTACTAATCTTTGCTGTTCAGATGGCTGCTTCAGTTTTTCTCGTTCATCCAAACTTCTATCTAACGTATTAAATCAGGGTAAGTTAAGGTCCAACCCAGCGAATATTATACTATAATAATTGGAGACAATCATGTAGAAATCTTCATTCAATCAGAAAACAAAGCCAAACAAAATATTTTCATCCAGCTCAAGAGAAATGTTTTAAGACTCAGCTTTCATCAAAGGCAAGGCAATGGATTACTATGATTATTTCTACAGTTTGCTCAGCTCAACATCATAGAAGGATATATCTTTCTATATCCCTTCTCACTTGCATACTCGATAACTTTCTGCAACCTCTTCTGTTCTCTTCGAATCCACTGGCAACAAAATTATATTAGAGAAATTTATAATTAGTAACTAAAAAAGTGGATAAAAATATTACATATATGTACATACATGCTTTGTTATATCTTCGTGCAGACTTTCGGCCTTCTGTTGAAGCTCCTCCTGAAATCATAATATACTTTGATTAACTAATTGAATAACCAGGTTTTCCATTATTTGAATTTGATAGCCATTTTCAAAAGTAGGAAAGAAGTTTACCACTGTAGGTTTCCTCATAAGACCATCTTTAATCCTCTCTCTCAGATCCACACATTCCTCCTGCTAAGAAAACGTGAATAAGCATAGGATATGGGATCAGAAACTCCTAATGTAGTTAGGGATACTTGATATTTAGGAAAACAGAAAAAGGATATTGTTACCTCTGAGATGTCTTCATTAGTAAGCAAGTCGATAGGGATATCATTAAATGTCAAATCAGAAACCTCAAACAAGAGCTTATTGATATGGCCATTCCAGATTCTCTTTATGCCTAGGAAGGAACATATATAATTTTTAATCAGTTATAACTATTTAAATGCAGATAAGGCTTAAATTAACAAAATACTCCATGTTTGAAGGAAAAAAGGATTACTTACCAGTGACTTGTAGGAGCTGAAAATAGCAGTTTTGATACCTAGTCTTCACTCGGACAAAACTTCCGACAAGTTTGTTTTTGAAATCCGGCCGCATCAACAGCTCCTCTACCAAGCCTCTCCTCAGGTACACAAAGTTGATATTTTTAATAATTATTGATGCGTAAGACTTCTTTTCCGCATTTTCCTCAAGATCAGACAGATTAATGATATTTTGTTCAACCTCACTTTCTGAACAATTTCCTCTATCATTCTCTTCTGAATCTGATATTATCAAAGTATGAGCGTGTTGGACATTCTCTTCTGAAAGATGGATCTCATTACAACCGCCATGTTTCTCACTGTTACACCATGTAGAATATATATCATTAAAACTCAAGCATTCTCGCTTCATTTGAATCTCCAAATAACCAGTAAACATGGTCTCATCTTTTTTATTTGGATCTTCCAAATCTTCACTGACCTGTAAATAAATCCATAATAATTTGATAATCAGTCAATGCACTCCAAAGAACAAAAACTTTTTGATTTGAAAGGTTAATATATATAATTAAACTAGAAAACATAATCAATAATAAAGTTGATTAAAGAAAACTGAGCATATATTTACCACATTGGAGTCAGAATGTGCATTTTCTGCTGCAGTTAATGCGAGATTCAAACATAATCCGCAGAGCCCTTTATCCGACTTTAAATGCAAAAACTCATCAGATACTACTGCCATACAGAGGTCACAGACAGCGCAAGGGCAGCAAAGGCAGTAAAACAGAGGCGGGTTAGGCATACCGCAATCCGCACAGTTATGCCTTTCTGTGTCAATTCAAACAAATAATCAAAATTTTTATAATATCAATTGCTTTCAATTGCCACTATATATAAATATATATACATGTAGAATTAGAATGGAAACAAAAAAATAATAAAAATGAACCAAGTCTACTCAAAAATAAAAATAAGCATTTCAAGTGTTGAGAGAGACTTACGGCAGATCCAGCGAGATTTAGACTGGAGAGCTGAATTGTCTAGTCGCAGACACTTAGGATGATAAGATTTTCCACAACCCCTGAAACATATATATAAATAGAAAATGAATGACAAAGGAAGAAGATCATATCTTCTTATGATCGATCATCATAAGAGCAAGTAAGCTTCCACCCTTTTAATTTCCATGCATTCTCTTTTGAAATTGTTCCTTCACCAATAACCATATTGAAAACCAGAACACTATATATTTTAACGTCGACCAACACTAATGATTAAAGCTACACAAAACGAAAAACAAAAGCAACCCAAAAAAGAAAAACCCTTAATCCCTATATCACACCATGAAAACCAAGAAAGAAAATGTATATTATACTCACGCAAAATCGCAGACAAGTAAACAGCCACCGTCTTTGCAAACGAAACACCATTCTTCACTGTCATCTATTTTCACTTTCTTCCCTTTGTCACTTGCCATTGGTTTGATCAGAAAAATGAAAAAGGGTAGTTTGCTGGGAGTGGAAGCTAGAGTGTTTAATGGGAAGTGGAAGTAAACCAAAACTGCACTCTCTTTTTATTTGCTAACGGAACGTAAAGAGTGGGGATCGGAATTAAAATATCTAATGTTAAGTTACACTTGTGTCCCAATTTTCACTGCATGTTCACGTCATCGAAAGGATAGCGTTTGTGTGGATAATTTGGTAAATTGGATCATAGACAGTTTCAGATATATTCATCTCTTTGCGTATTTATTGTAACTGAAATTCAGAAATTGCAATTTCTCATTCAATTTTTTTCCCTTTTCTTAGGAGGGAATAAAATCATAATCCAAGCTGACCAGGTTCTGGCGTAACCATATTTATTTATATATAATACTAGTAGCACATTTTCAAATTAAAATTGTAATGAATATCTTAAAATTTAGGCTTACTCTGACTCGACTTGGGATTTCTACTTATAAGTAGAAATCCTCTGTAAATGTACATTAACAAAATTCATAATTCAAAAAGATCATGAAATTTCATGAAATAAGGCTAGTTACTGTACATTAGTTATAATACACCTATGCCAAAAGCCTAAAGTCGCTGTACGCTAAACTATGCCAATATATCACCATTGGATACTAATTACAGTAGTATGCACAAACCAAAACTGGAAGGAAATGAGGTTTGAAACCTGCAGCAGTTACTTCACGAATCCAGAGTCTCCCATTAAGCTCCATTCATCAACAAAATTATTCACAGGCTTTGCAGCTTGTCCGATGCAGTTAAGAAATTACTTTCTGAACAATTACTTGCAGTTGGATCAAGCTCAGTTTCCTCCGCAATGACCCTCGGTAACATTTGTAGTAATCGTTGCTGTTCGGAGGAGTTCTTGAGCTTTTCTCTTTCATCCAAACATCTATCTAATGTATAAAACCAGGGGAAGTTAAGGTCCAACCAGTCACTTAAAGCTGAATATGGGAACATCACACATTAACTGTGCTCTATGCTGACAATATTTATACTTCACAAAAACATACTAGTTAGAAGGATATACAGTATAGAAATCAAGAGAGCAATCGAATCCTTGTAAGCAAGTTTATAGGTTGGCTTTCATAAAAAAGATGAGTAAACAGTATAGCTCAACATCATAAAAGGATATGATAATTTTCGTCCCTTCTCATGTAAATAATCAATTTGTTTCTGCAAGCTGACCAACTTTCTTTTAATCCACTGGCAGCAAAATCAGAAGACAATTAGAGATTCACAATCGAAAAATTAGTAACAAGATATGTGGAATGTAAGTAGAAATAGATATTAGTACATTCTTTGTTACATCTTCATGCACACTTCTGGCCTTCTGTTCAAGCTCGCCCTGTCAATCAGAATATTCTGACTTATTATGTGTATAACCTGTTTCTCAATCAATAAAAAATTTTACTAAATCCAGGTTCAAAAATTATCAGAGGAATATAGGAAGGCATCTTAGAACACACAACCATTAAATGCCAGCTTATATACGACGGACCTTCCATTTTTATACATCTCAAATGAATTTTCACATCTGCCTTGGAAAGAGGAATGTTTTGCTAGGTTTTCATTCCGTTTAGCAATAAACAATCCCTTCAATTAAGTTTCTTTTAATGAATTCTTAAGTTCACCATAGGACTTTAACTACAAGTAAAATCCAGTACCATCTAATGCTGGGATTCTTAGTAGTCTATAAATAGTGCATTTTGAGTAACATTACCTCTACACAACCGCGAGTGGTCATATAAAGAAACAAGTAGTAATCCTCAAAAAGGTTATCAAAGAAGTTGTTTCTTCTAGGTAAGTGTGATTTTTCTCGCATACCCAAGAACTTACCACTTTAGGTTTTTTGAGAAGACCATCTTTCATTTTCTGTCTAAGCTCCTCACATTCTTCCTGCAAACAAAACACAATATGAATAAGCATGCTACGGGAAGTAACCAAACATCAATATCCAAAACAATTTGGTGTGGAGATTTTCTAAGCAATATTGTCCTCGTCTGATTAGAAAATATACCTGTAAACTCAAATTACGTTAAATAAATTGATTATAAAAAATGTATTTTACCATGAAATCTAGATGTTATAACTAATGTAAGGGAAGAGAAGACAACTGCCATTTCAGCCTGCTGTGAGCAGCTCTAATAAAACCAATACACTATCAAAGTTCAAGCAGATGAAAACCAACAAATCCAATTGTGAGGAAAGGGGGTTGGCAGGTGAAAATGAAGAAGACTGAGCAAATGCTAAAGTATAGAGGTTACAAGAACCATTAATTAAAAACTTCAAGGGAAATCAAGGGCTTAGACGAAGACCTTAGACGATCTCAAGATATATTGAAATTCAAGGGCTTTATTAGTACATTGAGAACATAAAGTTCGTTCATACCAAATTACCTTTTACATGGGTAAAGTCAAAATCATCATTTTAGTGATTTACATGAATATTTGATATTTTGGAGAATAACAAAGGATAAAACCCTCACAGGTATTTCTTACCTCTGAGATATCATCATCACCAAGCATGTCGATAGTAATATCATTCGGCATGCAAGAAACCTCAAGGGAAATCTCCCTACTGATAATGCTTTTCTTTATGCCTGAGAAGTAAAGATAACAAAAATTTTAATCATTTGACAAAGATAAAGAACACACATACAATTTTCATGTATTTTATGAATTGGACTCAATGCACACACAGCTTAGATTAACAAGAAAGGATTACTGTGACATTAAAACCCAAAAAAAAAATAATAATAACAATTTAACTCTTTGCAGATAAAATATTACCAGTGACTTGCAGAAGCTGAAAAGAAGGCTTCTCTGAAAACTTTCCAGACTTTCTTTTCACCCTGACAAAACTTCCCACAACTTTGTTTTCTAAATTATCAGGCTGCATCACCAGCTCCTCTACTAAGCTCTTGCTTAAGTAGACAAGTTTGATGTTTTCAGCAACAATAGAAGCGTAAGAATTCTTTTGGACTTCATGGTCCACCTTTTCCTCGACAGGCAGATTATCACGGCTCAATGTTCTCTGCATCTTGTGTTCTAACATACTCTGTTCAACTTCATTCTGCAAACAATTTCCTTTATCAGAACTCTTTGGGACTTCATGGTCCACCTTTTTCTCAACAGGCATCTTGCATTCTGAGGTGGTCTTGGTCTGTTCAACTTCATTTTGTGAACAACTTCCTTTATCACAACTCTTTTGGACTTCATGGTCCACCATTTCCTCAACAGGCGGATGATCAGAGCTGCATGTTCTTTGCCTCTTGCGTTCTAACATAATCTGTGAACAGCTTCCTTTATCAGAACTCTTTTGGACTTCATAGTCCACCTTTTCCTCAACAGGCAGCTGATCAGAGCTCTTGCTTTCTTCAACTTCATTCTGCGAACAACTTCCATTATCATTATCATTCTCATTTTCATTTGAGTTTGTGTTTGATTGACCAGAAGTATTACCAAAATGCCCTTTTAAAAGATCAGGTATCTCACCCAGCTCCATCACTTCCTTCTGGAAAAATGCAGACAGCTTTTCATCAGAAGCAACCACATTGTGATCCTCAAGAAACAGGCTTTTCTCCTGAATGTACTCTAAGATTGTAATATATACCTCCAACAGCTGTAATTTCCCATTTACATTTACATCTTTACCAACAGATTTCAGAAAATTAAGGAGAGGCTTTGAACCCCATCCAACATATTCTCCATCTTCAGACTTCTTTGTTTTGCCACATGAATTATCTATTGCAGCAAACTCTGTATAGTAAACCTCAGATTTCTTTCTTTTGCCACACGAATTATCTGTTGCAGCAAAATATGGATCATAAACTTCAGATTTCTTTCTTTTTCCACACGAATTATCTACTACTGCAGCAGCACCTTTATGGCTATCATCATCTGAAATTGTGAACACAGCATCACTACCCTTCATCTCATCAGAACCTGATCCAATGCCATGATTCTCCCTCTTCATCCGAGCGCGACGCAAATCATCAAATGTCAAGCCTTCTTCCTTCATTTTAATCTCCAAATACTCTGTAAACATTTCATCTTCTGTATCTAAATCTTCAGAATCTAACTTGACCTGTAGATAAATCCATAAATTCAGAAGCCTATGCTCCAAAGAACAGAGAAGATAAAGACATGCTGTAAACATTTCTTTCTACTGGGAACAAGGTGAAAAAGGAGTCAAATTTTCCATTGATAGTCTTGCACCCATTTATTAAAAACGAATTTCATGAGCAACATACAAAGGGACTATGATAAAGCTCAACGGAAAAAAAAAAAAAAAAAAAGAACTATAAATCTAACATTCAGCTTGTAACTTGAGGGATATACCTCTTTGGAGTCAAATTTTGCATTTTCTCCTCTTAATGCTCGATTCAAACAAGCTTTGCACAGCCCTTTTTCCAACTTATTAACAGACACAAACTCAGCTGCTGTCACACACAGCTCACAGACAGCTTCAGGGCAGCAAAGACAATAAACCTGAGGGGTACTCAACATGCACTGAGAACACTTATGCCTCCCTGGAAAGACAAATCATTGAGACCAATGGTTAAACAAGATCAATGTTCATGCTTTCGGTTGCCAGTATATGTAAATATGCACAATCCTAGAGGAGGTGGGAAACACTGAACGAGTCTAAGAGATACTTGCAACATAAAGGAAGATCAAATTTCCAAGCAAACAAACCATACTTTCCATTCCTTTGAAATTAAGATAAGCACAAACAAGGTATGATCTAATGACTAATAGTATCATTTGAAGCTGAGAGACTTACTGCAAATATAGCGACCCTCAGACTTCAAAACTGAACGTGCCTTCCCCACACACCTAGGATGATAAGCTTTCCCACAACCCCTGTAAACAGAGAAAACATATAAAAATATTAGTACATTACAGTAGAATTAGAATGTATGCATCCCTCAACTCAAACACCATCTGAAAATACATGCTACTAGTTATTAATCACCCGAAATTCCTATAAAAGACCTCTGCTTTCCCTTTTCTTTTCTTCTTTCCCTTCACTAACCATGAAAATCAGAACAGAACCCTTACTTTCACTCAAAACCCAAAAGAAAAACAAGAAAAAGAAAGTCACCCTAAAACACCATAAGCAAGAAACCTGAAAAATAAAACGAAAACAAACCCTAATTGTAACCAAAGAAAAAGAGGAAAAAAAAAGGAAAAAGACAGAACTCACTTGTGATCACAGAGAAGTAACGTCCCACCATCTTTACACACAAAACACCAGTCTTCAGCTTCATAATCTGTCACTTTCTTCTTGCCTTTGCTGCTTCCCATTGCCAAAACAAAAGAAAAAGATCAACTTCTTCTTCTTCCTTTGTTGAAACTTGGAAACTTTAAACGACACTTTGCTTGAAGAGTGTAAAAGTTGAAAGTAATTTGTACTGTCAGGAAGTGAAACAAACGTCACGTAATCAAAGTTGCAGTAAATAAAGATTTGCTCGAGGTAAAGTAATTTATTGCAGGGAAAAAGTGGGAGGTGGGAACAACTAATGGCCACGCGCTGGAAAATCCTATGTTAAATTCCTACTCTGTCCCAATTTTACTACGGCTTTTCACTTCGTGTTAGTGTAAAACATTATGGATAATTTGGTAAATTCCGTCATTGCTTGGATCACTCTAATCAAAAGGCGGATCTGTCTCTCCGGTTATTTATGTCTTCGCCTTAACTCTCATGTCTGACTCTGACCAATACCATCAACTCAACTCGTGCCCTGTTCGTTATATAAAAAAAAAAAAAAATCGTACCCTGTTGAAAAATCACACATTGATTATTACTGTATTTAGGTGAAAATACCGTACATGTCCCTCTATTTACAAAAAGGGATCAATTTGGTCTTCCTACTAAAAAAAACTGTCAATTCAAGCCCTCTACTTACAATTCGGTGTCATTCGAGTCCCTCCGTCAAATGAATCGTCTATTTGCTGATGTGTCACATTTAGGGATGTAAGCGATACAGTACAGTTCATGAACTATTCGGCCTCAACTTGAGAAAATTTCGAGTTTGGCTCGGAAAATTTGAGCTGAGCTCAAGCTCGAGCTCGGACACTAATTCAACTAGCCGAGCTCAAGTGTTTTAATACTCAGCTCGTAGACTCATCGAGACTAAACAAGACTCCTCTAATATTATTATTATTATTATTATTATTATTATTATATATAATATATTTATAATTCATTTACTATATTAACCTTACACATAACTTACATATTTTTAATATAAGGGATAAGTTTGTAATTGTAATAAATGGTCTTAAAAACCTAATTCATTTTTTCTAACTTCTTTTCAAACCACCCACCGTCCCACACTTCATCTTCTATTCTTCTTTCCCTGTAACCTTAGCCCTAACCTCATTGTTGTTCTTTCTTTCTCGGGTTTTTCTTTTTCTATTTGGCTTTTCTTTCCTCTCACTTCAGCTTTTAGCTTGAAATTGGTTCTTTAATACATGAATGAAATTTCTCTTTCTTTTTTTTTTTAATGTTTCTACGATTGGAATTTTGCTTGCGTTTTCTATTTCAAGTTTATACTTTCAGTTATCTCCTCTGTTTTGTTTGTCTGCTTCCTGCTCTAAAGTCGGGTATGCGTTTTTTTTTATTCAGGTTAATTTTGTGTAATTGATCTATGCTCTAAGATTTTTTTTTTCTATTCCATGTTTATATTTACAATTGATTTTTTTGGGGGTCTTTGAGTTAATTTTTTTTGGCATAAATACCACTTTGCACCCTTAAGTTTGTACGGACTGCCACTTTGCCACCAACTTTTTTATTTTGACCAAACCGCACCCTAAAGTTTATTTTTGTGCAACTTTGCACCCTCTGTCCGGTAGGATAAAACAAATCGATCGCGGCGTCCGACGTGGCATGCCACGTGGACAAAATATGACACGTGGCATCTATCCTTTTGTGCACGTGGCATGCCACGTGTCACTTTTTGGTACACGTGGCGTGACATGTGTCACTTTTTGGTACATGTGGCACGACTTTTTGGTACATGTGGCGTGTCACATGTCACTTTTTGGTACACGTGGCGTGCCACGTCGGACACTGTGATAGAATCGTTTGTCCTACCATGACGGAGGGTGCAAAGTGGCACAAAAATAAAACTTTAGGGTGCATTTTGGTCAAAATAAAAAAGTTGGGGGCAAAGTGGCAGTCCGTACAAACTTAAGGGTGCAAAGTGGCATTTATGCCAATTTTTTTTCTCTTTAGTCTTTGCATCAATGGTAATTGATCTATGCTTTCTTTGGGTTTTCTGTTTATGATGTGATTTATATTGGAAAATCATGTAAGCTCATAACTGTTTGGTGTGTCATTACTTGTTCATAGGTGTTCAAAGGAATTTCGTTGCTTATCTTAGCTAAGCAAAAGTTTGCTGCTGTCTAGGACTCCTTGAATGAGGTATTATTGTCAACTTTACTTATCTAAACTCTTTGGATTACTGGTATTTCGTTTAAGATGCATTCAATATTAAGTTCTTTAGTTCTCCAATATGTAACACTGCCTAATTAACTTGGTTTGTTAACAAATTTAGGACAAGAATACGAGCATTCTTCCTGGTGCAATCTCTTCACCACCAGAAGCTCTCATCTCAGCAAATCTCACAGGTTATAAGGTGTTTGATTGCTTCAAGAATAATCAGGAGCTTCTGCTTAGTTATATTCAGAGTGCGTGTATATATATAAATATATATATATATATATATATTGGAGTTTTAACAATGTACTAACAATTTATCCGTCAAAATATCATACCCCCTCATTATTGATTCTTTCATTATAATTAGTTTCCTCTGAATAGAAATAGAAGGAACAATAAATCATTTGTGTATAGCTTTTAGTTTTGGTGATTTTTCATTGATTTGGGATATGAAGCTTTTTCATGCTTCTTGATGAAATTGTTATTCTGATTATTTGCAAATCAATATTGGTTTTTCATTGAAATTGTTTTTCAAGCTTTTGCATACTCAATCATTCCATATATGTATTTATTGCAATTTCCCCTTTTGAATTTATCAATATTGGTTCTGCCCCTAAATTAATGTGAAGATCAATGAAAAAGAAAAGTACTAAATTATTTATTTGCAAGTTTGATGATATATTTGAAAAATGCTGGAAAATTGCAATTTTCTCTCTACTCGCCTTATCGAACAGTTCGTTATAGGGTCGAACTCGAGCCTCCAAAATAAGGTTCGGTCGAACTCGAGCCGAGCTTCGAGCCTTGTATTTTCAAGACGAGCCGAGCTCGAGCTCAACTACTCGGCTTGGCTCGAACCGATTACACACCTAGTCACGTTAATTGCTGACAAGGTCTGATAGTGGAGCCCACCATAATATTTGTTAGGAATTATTTTTAAAAAATAAAAAAGGAGAAAATAGAAAATAATATGTGGGGCCACCTAAATAAAAATTTAGAAAGTTAATTTAGTCCCTCTACTTATACAAGATTTAAATTTGTTCCCCTACTACAAAAACTGTCAATTGAGTCCCTCTACTTACAATTTGATGTCAACTGAGTCCTTCAACTTTCTTTTGTATAGAAAAAAATATAAACAAAAATTTTTTTCCACTTGTCACATACAGTTTGGTTCTGGTTCCTTTTTTATTTTGATTTTTTAAATAATAGAATATTTAGTTAATTGATGAATTTTATGTTTAAAAATAATGTATATATAAGTATATATCAAATAATATGTCTATTAACATTAAATTAAGGAAATTAATTAAGAAAACTGATATATATTATAGATTATAGATATTATAAATATATTAATAATAATTTTTTTTTAAAAAAAGTACGGTTCTGGTTCCATATAAGTAGAATCCAATAAGGGTTCCGATTCACAATTCTGATTTTGGTTCAGTTCCACGGTTCGGTTTTCTAGCTTACTGGTTTCCATGGTACAAGGCTTGATTGAAGTGTAAAATTTTCCTATTCGAGGATTGGACTCAATTGACCTAATCTGACAAGTAGAGGGATTAAATTGACACTAGATTGTAAGTAGAGGGACTCAATTGACAGTTTTTGTAGTAGAGGGACCATATTGAAACTAAAATGTAAATTTTTTTTTTCATTTTTCTTTTCAAAATGATTTTTTATTTTCGGAAAATTTTTTATTTTTTATTTTCCATTTCCACGTGTCATCTGACGTGTCCGAAGATAACGTGAGACTAAATGATCTGAAATCCCACCATTAGTGGAGGGACTCAATTAACACAATTTGTAAAGGGACTCAATTGACACCAAATTATAAGTAGAGGGCTTAAATTGACAGTTTTTATAGTAGAGGGACCAAATTAATCCCTTTTTATAAGTAGAGAGACCTGTACTATATTTTCACCAAGGGTGAAGGATGAACTGCAAAACTATGAATTCTGCAAAGTACAAATTTCCATAGGTGAGAATTGTTAACAAACCCAGAGAAGTTGGCAGGGAATAAAACTGCTCCAAAAGTTTACATACAGGTGGAAAAGAGGGTGGCAGGGAATTAAGTTATAAAAAAAACAAGGCAAATTATACAATACACCGTCAGTGGAGTTTAGCAGACTACACAAGCGGGTCCTGAAGGGTGACATGTGTCCTCTAGGAACTAGATTGAAATATTTAAAACTTAATTAATTAAAAAAATTGGACATGTGCCAACTCTACAACCCGCTTGTGGAGTCTAAAATTTACATCGCCGATGTATCAAATAATTACCCAAAAAACAATACTCATATATATCCTTCTTCAATTAATTGGAAACCCATAATTCATTTAACTTAACACAAGTCATGTTAGCCCGTGCTGGCGCTACGTGCATTCTTTGTTTTAGACTTTAGAGTGGTGCTTGATTAACTGATTGTATAAGGATATTAATATAATCAATTATATAAAGTCCACGAACATCATTCTTTGTTTTAAAGTGGTGCTTGATTAATTTATTGAATTATATAAGGTTGCCGTAAAAATGCAATTTAAATGGATTAGTTTTAATGTTGTCTCTTGCTATCGGCATAAATCTTTGTAAGCTAAATTTTCACATGCAAAATTAAGAAGGTCAAAAAACATGCTTTTATTTTTAAGTAATAGGAAGTACAAAGAGGTATTAGAATATGTTGTTAATTGAATAATAATAGACGCATTGAAGAAAGAGTGGCTTAATTCAGAAGCGGAAAAACATTGAACGGTCCATTGTGAATGGATGAGAAAGGGAGAAGAAAAGAGGAAAAGAGATGTGAAGGAGAAAACATAGGGGAGTTATGAAAGGTTTGATTTTTGTCCAGTCTTCTTGTTCCAATTACCCCTTTCTTTCCTTATACTAAATCCATACCTTCTACCATATTCATTATAAAAGTTATATGCTTCCTCTTCTGAAACAAACTCAAGACCAACTGTAGGTATAAAATCAACCGATTGATCATCTTCCACATTAATTATGATTGTAGAATCAAACAATTCCATATTATCCAGGTCTTCCATCAATTAAATTACACCCTAAAAATTATATATACACCACATTATAACAATGACACAATTAATACCACGTTCCCAATTCCTAATTGTAAACTTAATCATAGAAATATAAAGAGAGAAAGAAAGAAATAAAGCAGATTTGGTCCATACCTTGGCATCCTATGAATTGCTTTGCCTATCACAACCAAGTTAAGAAGTAACTTTCAAGAATCTATTTTTTACTGTCTTGAGATACAAATATTGTGGAAGAATGGCGGGAGATGGGGATACAGGGGAGATAAGCACCAAAATTTTAGAGGGAAAACAAGCTGCTACTACTTCTTGGGTAAGGGAGAAATTATAAGAGAAAAAATAGAAAGGAAGAAACAGGCAAATATGCGGCGTGAAGAATGGCTTTTAATAAAACTATGCGTTTTGGAGGTTTTTGTGGGAGCAAATTTGGGCCGTTAGATAGGTGGGAATGGATCAGTGGACCTCTCCATTACTTTTTAGTAATGGAGAGGATCCTCTCCCTTTTTTTAAAACTCTTTTTTAATTTCAAAACTTTAGTGTTTCTTTAATTTAAAACCTCTTTCAAGTCTTATTAATTACGTCAACATGAATTTGGTCGATGGAAAATTTTCTAATTCTACATTGTATGTTGAATTTGATTTTCTTTCCAAATTTCAGTTTATATTTTGTATAAAGTGGGGAATATTTCTCATTTGCTAATATATAAAATTTCGCTTTCTTAGTAAAGCTACATATTATTGACAGTGTTATACAAAGAATGCCCGTAGCGCCAGCACGGGCTAACATGACTTGTGTTAAGTTAATTCAACATCATTCTTTGTTTTAAAGTAGTGCTTGATTAATTTATTGAATTATATAAGGTTGCGGTAAAAATGCAATTTAAATGGATTAGTTTTAATGTTGTCTCTTGCTATCGGCATAAATCTTTGTAAGCTAAATTTTCACATGCAAAATTAAGAAGGTCAAAGAATATGCTTTTATTTTTAAGTAATTGGAAGTACAAAGAGGTATTAGAATATGTTGTTAATTGAATAATAATAGACGCATTGAAGAAAGAGTGGCTTAATTCAGAAGCGGAAAAACATTGAACGGTCCATTGTGAATGGATGAGAAAGGAGAAGAAAGAGGAAAGAGATGTGAAGGAGAAAACATAGGGGAGTTATGAAAGGTTTGATTTTTGTCAAGTCTTCTTGTTCCAATTACCCCTTTCTTTCCTTATACTAAATCCATACCTTCTACCATATTCATTATAAAAGTTATATGCTTCCTCTTCTGAAACAAACTCAAGACCAATTGTAGGTATAAAATCAACCGATTGATCATCTTCCACATTAATTATGATTGTAGAATCAAACAATTCCATATTATCCAGGTCTTCCATCAATTAAATTACACCCTAAAAATTATATATACACCACATTATAACAATGACACAATTAATAACACGTTCCCAATTCCCAATTGTAAACTTAATCATAGAAATATAAAGAGAGAGAAAGAAATAAAGCAGATTTGGTCCATACCTTGGCATCCTATGAGTTGCTTTGCCTATCACAACCAAGTTAAGAAGTAACTTTCAAGAATCTATTTTTTACTGTCTTGAGATACAAATATTGTGGAAGAATGGCGGGAGATGGGGATACAGGGGAGATAAGCACCAAAATTTTAGAGGGAAAACAAGCTGCTACTACTTCTTGGGTAACGGAGAAATTGTAAGAGAAAAAATAGAAAGGAAGAAACATGCAAATATGCGGCGTGAAGAATGGCTTTTAATAAAACTATGCGTTTTGGAGGTTTTTGTGGGAGCAAATTTGGGCCGTTAGATAGGTGGGAATGGATCAGTGGACCTCTCCATTACTTTTTAGTAGTGGAGAGGATCCTCTCCCTTTTTTAAAACTCTTTTTTAATTTTAAAAAAAAACTCTTTTTTAATTTCAAAACTTTAGTGTTTCTTTAATTTAAAACCTCTTTCAAGCCTTATTAATTACGTCAACATGAATTTGGTCGATGGAAAATTTTCTAATTCTACATTGTATGTTGAATTTGATTTTCTTTCCAAATTTCAGTTTATATTTTGTATAAAGTGGGGAATATTTCTTATTTGCTAATATATAAAATTTCGCTTTCTTAGTAAAGCTACATATTATTGACAGTGTTATACACCATGTTAACAACTTTTTTTTAGAAAATTATCTAACCTTTTTTTTTTTTTAGAAAAGAAGAGCTGACATTGGTGGGGCAATTACTCTTACCTTATTGCATCCATCAATGAGATATGCCTTAGAGATCCAAGTTGGCAATTTTGTTTTTTTTTTCTTTTCTCAATCTCTATACTCTCCCTACGTTTTAGCCATAAATTTTAAGAAATATATAGATTGAAATATTTAAAATTTAATTAATTCAGAAAATGGACATGTGTCAACTCCTCGACCCATTTGTGAAGTTCAAAATTTACACTGTCAATGTATAAAATAATTACTGATTTTATTATGTATATTTTTAATAATTAATGGTCAAAGTTTGATATATTGTTGAATTAATTTTAAAATAATCAGTACCAAAATTAAAATCCATACAAAGGAGTAACAATTCACTCTTAACATAAATTATTTTGTTGTTTTCATTATAATCAAAAAATTTCTTTTTAATACTGAAATATTGTCATGCTGATTCAATCACATTTATATCGTCGTCATCATCATCATCATCATCATCATCATCACCGCTTCCTTAATATGATTAAAATTGTTATTGAAAAATTGCAACAACCTTAAATATGTGTTTCTTATCAGTATTGTTGGAGATTTTTAACAACTATATTTATATCCAAGTAACTAACCATCCATCTCTATATTAAACTCAGTATAATATCTCTTTAATTATCTACTATAGATAAGACAATTGTTAGGTCTGGTTTGCTATTGTATTTGGAGATTAAAAAAAATCATTTTTCACTTCAAACACAATACCAGATAAATTTTGCTTTGTATCAAAAGTTGATTTTGACGTCCGCAAAGTCAAACCAATCTAAAAAGTTAATTATTGGTTGCTTTTGTGTTTGAAAAGTATTTTTAGATATTAAATTGCTAAAATCCCCTAATTATTTTTGTCAATCCTTTTTAACTCATATAACATTTTTAGACATTTTATCCTTTTACCACATCTTTTTCATAGGAATACTAACTATTATTTATATTTTTTTACTGCAATTTCAAAAAGCACTTTTCAAAAGTATTTCTTCCAAATCAAGTTTTTGCAAACTGCAATCTCAATACCAAACTAGGCCTTAACCTTCACTATTAATGAAAATTTATTAAAATTAGGGAAAATGTAAAGTTATTGAATTATTTGATAACACTATATATAGTAACTGTTTTTAGTAACCACAAATAATAAATTTGATAATCAAAATTATTAAGAATATTGTATGGTTATTAAATTAGTTGATAGTACTATACCATTTTTATAATCATTCTAAGTTATTTTTGTAATATTAGTCAAAAAAAGTTGGTAACATTCACTATTGATGAAAGTTACTAAAGTTATCAAGGATGTAAGGTTATTAAATTAATTTATAGCATATTGATAACTTTAAATTTTTTTAGTAACCTTAATTATATTAATTATTGTAACATTATTATTGATGAAAGACCACTAAAATTATTAACGATGTAATTTTACTAAATTTATTGAGATTATCATAACATTGTTTATAATTTTCATAACTTTTTTAGTAAATAAAATTGTTAATTTTTACTATTGATAAGAATGTACTAAAATTACTAAGAATGTAAAGTTACTTATTTCTTGATAGTACTTTATAACATTGTTTTACAAAGTTTATAGCCTTTTAAGTAAACTTGAATAAGAAGATTGGTAACCAATATTAGTAATAATGTAAGGTTATTAAACTATTGGACAATAATATACATTATTTTGGGAAATTAAGGGGTTAAAATACCCGATAGGTCCCTGTACTTACAAGAAAAAGTCAATTTGGCGCCAACTTTTAATTCAATAAGGTCCTAATATTAGGTCAAGATTTTCCAATAATATTTGTGGAACAAAAGAGCTTTTTGTAACAAGAACAGTCCAATCAATTATGTTGTATCTCCAGTGGACAGAAGAACTCTTTCAAGTAATTGTTACTAGCATGTCCAAACTGCCAGATTAATTATGAGTATCTCTCACTCAGGTGTTTGGAGGATGGAGATAGTAAATCTTCACTTGATTAAGATTTAAGCATACTTTAAAAAAATGATTCAAAGGTATTAAAGTTTCAAAAGTAATCAAACGAATATCACAATACCAATATCAACTTTTCCTTTTGCTTCTCTATAAGGATTTTATCGACGCTTCTTTGGTTATAGTTTAAAAAAATTTTCTTTGTTTGTTATTGTTGGAGAATGCTAGAGGAGAGAGAAAGAGTGGAGAATAAAAGTCATAGAGAAAACTGCCTAAAAGTTAGTTTTTAATCAGTTATTTCTTTTTGGTAAATTGTTTTATTTTATAAATTTATTTATAATATAGATAAATAATTAAGAAATTATAAAGTAGGATAGAATAAAAGGTTTGGAACTAGATAATATTTACACCAAATTTTGTTCTCTTGAAGTTGATAATTTTAGTTAAGAGAAGTTAAATAAATGAGTTAATCAGTTAAGATTTACGAACTTCTTTTTTTTTTTTCTTTTACTCAATGATCGATGACATTAACAAAAAAATCTTTGTTTGTTATAGTTGGAGAAAATTCAATTTATCGATGGCTAAAGAAACATCTATGAATTAGTAATTAGGAAAATGTTAATTTTCAAACCAATATGTACGCCCACTTTTATACTTCTTTACAATTTCATAAAAATTTATGAAATTTCTCATAAAAGTTGGTATTAGGTTTAGTTGCAATTTCATAAAAATTTGATTTATATATTATTAAGGGTGTGTCTGATTGTGAGATTTATTTTTGGTGATTCAAAATTGTGAAATTAGCATTGTAGTGTGGGATCAGGGATGGATATATAGGGGGCAGGCAGGGGCCATCCCCCCCCCCCCCCAATTATATTTTTGCCATCTAGCCCCCCCTAAAATTAAACATCCCCCTAAATTTTATCATTTCCTTATTTATATATACTTATAAGTTATAATTGTGGGCCGTGTATGTTTCCAAAAAAAAAAGTTATGGCCCGTGTATTTGTATATTTTTATAGGCTAGATAGAAGTAATTTATTTTGGCTCAATTCAAATTTTAATAGGTAAAACAAAAAAAATAATTTTTTGAGATCCAAATCTAATATTTAATGGCTTAATAGATATTTTTGACCCTTCAATTTGTAAGAAAGAGACAAATTAACCTTTGAACTTCTAACATTAATTGCCAATTACATTCCTAAACTTGCAAAAAAAAAGTGAAAAAAATAGTCATTTTAGATGGAAATTAGTTAAAAAATTTTGTTAACAATTAGACATAAATTGAACGAAATTTATAGGAGCCATACTAATTTTCATCCAAAAAAGACTAATTTTCATTTAATTGTTAAAGGAATTTAACTAATTTCCATTTAAAAGGGCAAATTTATCCATTTTTTACAAGTTCAAGTGCGCAATTGACAATTTTGAAAATTCACAAGGTTTAATTTCTCAATTTCTTACAAGTTCAAAGGTCAAAATGTCTATTAAGTCAATATATACTAAATTAAAGAAAATTAAACTTTTGTTCCCATTACAAAATAGAATCCTCATAATCATATTCAATATACTCCCCCCCCCCCTCAAGAATTTCCTAGTTCCGCCCCTGTGTGGGATTGGAGTGACAATATAATAAGAATAAAACACGATGAAAATCTTCGTGAAAGCCCAAGGTTCAATAAAAAAAAATACTACTCCATATACAATACATATACAATAAAATTGAAGTTAAATAAGAAGAATAAACTAATAAAAATAAAATGCTTTAGAAGTTATTAACGTTGAAGTTATAACCTTATTTTTTTATAATCTCTATATATAGTTTTTTCTTAGTAACCTTATAGATGTGAAAATTGGTAACCAATGTAGGAAGTAAGATTACAAAATCAGATAATAGCATCTCAAACATTTTTGTAATCATTGCACCTTTTTAGTAACTTTAAATAAAAAAAAAATTAGTAAGCTTCTTCATTATTGACAAAAAGTTACAAAACTTACTGAGAGTGTAAGTTTATTAAATTAACTGATAAAATCTATGTAGAGTTTTTGCTAATCTTAGATAACAAAATTTGTTAATTACCTTTATTATTGACGAAAAGAAACAAAATATTGAATTTATTAATAAGAGTGTAGCATTTTCCTAATCTGTATAGGTTTTTTAGTAATCTCATGTAAAGATAATAACATCTCAAACTATTTTGTAACCATTACAGTTTTTTAGTAACTTTAAATAAAAAAAATTAGTAAGCTTCTTCATTATTGACAAAAAGTTACAAAACTTACTAAGAGTGCAAGTTTATTAAATTTACTGATAAAACCTATGTAGAGTTTTTGCTAACCTCAGATAACAAAAATTTTTAATTACCTTTAGTATTGACGAAAGGAAACAAAATATTGAATTTATTGATAAGAGTGTAGCATTTTCATAATCTCTATAGTTTTTTAGTAATCTCATGTATGAAGATTGATAACCTTCATTATTACTAAAATAACAAAAAAATCTAAGCTTACAACCGTAACATTTTTAATTTAAAATCTAAATCTTTTTAATATTTAAATAAGAAAATTTAGTACCTTTAATATTGATGAAATGAAACTAATTAAATTTTAGGATATAAGATTATTGTTGGTAACATTTATTATAGATGAAATGTTACTAAAATTAGTTAAACTATAATTAGGTTACTAATTTGTTAATAGCTTCTATTTTTTATATATAAGTTCTACAAGGTTTAACCCGTGTGCGCGCTACGCTGCACTTGTGGAATTTTTTAATTTTTAACACAATAGTAAAAATTGAATCGTTTTTGTTAAATACATCATATTTTGTTGTCAATGAATTTATCCATTAAAGGACAGATATTTTTGTAGACTTGACATAATTGGATTATAACTTATTGATGTAATGAGTATATACATTTTGATATCATTAAAAGTATCAAACTGAACCATATATATCAAAGCATAATGCAAATATAACTTAAATCCCTGTGCAAAAGAAATCAATGCAATTAACAAAAGAAGTTTGCAGGATATACATCTATTTTATAGTCTCCGACCTCTCATTGGATTGTTTCCATCAAAACACCTTTCATAGTTTCCAAAGAAAAATCTAAGGACCATAAAGACAAAATCTATGAATTGGAAATTCTTGGGTGATAAACCAAGGTTGTTGAAGCTGCCTGTGCAACCTTCATCTTGTTAGGATTCACACCAAAAACTTGAACTTGATTATTATCAGCATAGTATTCAAGATTAAAGCCAGTACCAATCTCAATCTCCAATACCTTTCTGGCATTCCCCTTAGTTTCCAAAAGTTATTAGCTGCAATCTTGAAATATATTAAATAGGTTGCCATAAAAACTCATAAACATCTCATTTAACTTTAAAAGGAACCATATCAACTAACCTCTTGCTCATAAGATTTCACGGTTGTCCATAACTGATGCATAGAACTCCTCATACCAATCCGGCCTTGGAGGGTGAATTCTGTTCAACAAATACTACACTTCAAAAACCCTAATTTAATCTATAAAATTACCTCTGCAATGTGTATATTTTTGTTTAGAGATGAAGCAAAACATACCAAGTAATCATTAGGCTGTGCAACAATAAAAGTAAAGCTGAAGTAGCAGTACCTTCAAGAAAATTTCTTCTTCTGTAGGAGAAGAAAAACCAAATAGACAGGCTAATACTGAGACGCACTCAACCTTCAAGTTTGTTCTTCTTAAATAGAATTTCGGCAAAGGAATCAATATGAAAGAACCCAAATTTCATGGCTCTATTGAACTCAACCACGAACTATCACTCTTCTAATTACTTCGCATCATAAAATTTTTTTGACTTAAAGCTATAATTAACACAAACCGAACTAAAATGAAGAAAGAGCGTTGAAAATAAAAATGGATTAAAGAAAAAGAAGTCTCACAGAGGCTTTTTGTACCAATAACGGGTAATGCTTGGCGTTTCCCTGCTTCAGCTCAACTTTGTCGTTGGAGCAAAGAACAAAAGAATGAGAAAGGAAATACATAGAGAGCAAGCAAGCATCAGTCAGGGGAAAAAAGAGGAGAACCCAGGGCGAGGTTGATCTTTGCGACGGTGTCTGCAACAATCACCTTTAAATCCAAAGCGAAAAAACAAAGAAACAAAGGAACCGAAAGGGAGAAGCTGAGATAAGGGGAAGAAAAAAGAATTTAAAAAAAAACAAAAAGAAGACAACAGGAAGGAGGAGTGGGGGAATGGAAAGAGAGTGAAGAAAAGAAATAAAAAGAAGAAGGGAAGACAAACAGATAACTGATAAAAAAAAGAAAAAAAAAGAGAGAACTGAGAAAAAAATAAGAAGAAGAAGAAGAAGGAATAGCAAAGAGGAACATAGGGAAAAGAAAGAAAATGGAAGAGAAAGAAGGGAGGGGCGCGAGAATAAAGGAGTAGAGGGGGTGGAAATTTCTGGAACTCTAACGTGGCGTGTCTTGATTGGGCAATTAAAATTTAATTTACAATCATACCCTCAATGTTTAGTCTTAATAACAAAAAAACCATCGTTTAAATGATGAATTTACCCCTCCGTAATAGTGCTAAACACTGTGACTAATTAATGGTGATTTTGTTAACTCTAGTTTTCTGGTAATTTCATCTAAACCATTAACAAGTGGCTTAATATTTTTTTAGTAAATTAGTAACATTTATTATTGATTTGATGAAGAGTATTGGAAAGATGTAAAAAGTCCAATGTCTCTTTCGTTTTATTTTACAATGGGGGAAAGTGAAATGGTAAAGTTCAAACCCATATATATCATTGCATGACTTTTCAATTTCTAAATATTAGTTCAAAAAAGAAAAATTGTATTTATATTCTTTTACTAATATTTAATATATGAAATTCCAAATTATTTACCTATATAATTAGTTGTTAAAAAATGAGTTTAAGACACGTGCAACACACGTGCATTTAGTATGTGTGTGTGTGTGTGTGTGTGTGTGCGTGTGTGTGTGTGTGTGTGTATATATATATATATATATATATATATATAGGCAAATTATACAATACACCGTCAATGGAGTTTAGCAGACTACACAAGCAGGTCCTAAAGGGTGACATGCGTCCTCTAGGGACTAGATTGAAATATTTAAAACTTAATTAATAAAAAAAATGGACATGTATCAACTCCATAACCCACTTGTAGAGTCCAAAATTTACACCATTGGTGTATCAAATAATTACTCATATATATATATATATATTTTGGTTCAACATAAAAAAGAAAGATATATTTTGTGGAAGAAGAATAAAGGCCCAATGTTGATAATTAAGTAGGAAGGGACACAAGTCTAAAGTCTTTATACTAGTGTTTTTGGAGCATAATTAGAATAATTGGATACCAAGTCTAGAAGTAGCGAAGGAACAAGTTTGAACTTTAAAAATTGGTTTTTTTCCAACTCAAAGAAAATTGGAAGAAAATGAAGTGTGAAACTTGGAAAATGAATCAAACTATTATTGATAAATTGATGATAACATTTTAATTATATTGAGTCAGTATAGAAAAGGGTAAAACTAAAAAAGTTGCACTTGTCAAGTCAAGACTATATGATTTTGTTTGAATTTGAAGGTTGGTATCATTTATAAAAAAGAAAAACAAGGAAAGAATTCGATTAGTGCCAAATGCTGACTCAGAGTAATTGACCCGCAGATTGGGAAAACTATGACGGAACTCACTGACGGTTTCTAAAGTCTGCTTCCTTATTTTTGAAAGGCTAAATGTTCAAATTGGTCACTAATATTTGTAAAAATACTTAAATAAGAGTAATATTTTAATTTGCCTAATTAAGTTCCTAACGTTGCAAAACCAACTCAAATTAGTCTCTGCCATCAAATTGACAACCTTATAAGTTCCAAAATATTAGGTTCTTAAATTGACTTTATGGATTGATTTGAATCGATTTTGCAATATTAAAGACTGATTTGAGCCGATTTTGCAACGTTAGGAACTTAATTAACCAAAATAAAAAGTTAGACCCTTATTTTATCATTTTCGTAAACGCTAGGGGATCGAGTTTAGCAATTAGCCTTTCTGAAAATGCTGAACAAATTTTTAGAGACAGCAAACAATATTTTTGGAGATAAACTTTTGAGGATAAAAATAAAAAGAATTGAAATTAATTAAAGTGTTATAAAACTGATGATGTACACAAAGGACAATAGAGATAGTGAGAGAGAATTATTATTAGTCGAGATATAATACAGTTTACAACTGAACTAAAGCAACCTATTTATAATTGAAAGTTAGAATAGACAAGGTCATCCAAAGCGATAAAATTAAATCAAATTTAGATTACAAAATCAAATAATATTTTCACAAAAAAAATCAAATAATATCTAAATATATATAATCAAATAATAATCAATTTATCCAAAAAAATAATAATATCTAAATATATATAATCAATTTAGATCTTCAATTAATCTTCTAATGATATCTTCCGATGATAACATTCTCTGAAATATTTTCTCTGTATCTCTTCAAAATCAATTCAAATTTTCTACAGGATAATATCCACTAGATACTTTAGGCATTGATCATGTGATGTGATAAGTCCACCATTTTATAACACTCATCTCAGACGGAACACCACCCTAATTAAAAAACCTAATCACAATCTCATTACAATAGTTTTATGTAAATTTTAGCATTCCTAGGTCGATCTTTCCATGGGTTTGTGCCACTATACAGGCAATATACTCATGAATTTATGTCTCTTGAGGGCCGATATTATGCTCTCTTCGTATATTATTTTGTTCCATGTTAGGGTAAACTTGATTTTCTTGAGAAAGACCAATATGCTCCCTCCTCCTCCTCCTTCTTCTTCTTCTTTTATCACATTGGTCTTCATGCTCCAAGAATGGGTCACTTTGATCCATTATGTTCTTCTATAACATTTATCTTAGCTGGAACATTGACAGCTGGAATATGATAAGCCTAGCTCATGGCTAGGACTAACTAAAGGGGTGAAGTATTCTATAACTGGAGGGGCATTGATTTTGAACGTCATTAATATTTAAATTATTTTCGTTGGCGTGGAGCTCACCACCCTCCTATTTCTCCTTCAATGAAATCAAATACATATCAACCTAATGTTTATTCGTACGACAAGTACATGCCCAGTGTTCAATCATTCCACATATTTGCATAACATTATTTATCTTTCAATTGTCATTCTCATTAGAATACTTTTAACGTATATATTCATAGCCTCTAATTATTTAGTATGCACATGACCTATATAAGGACCCATGAGAATTGTTTCAGTATGCTGATGGCCTCTATTATAATGACTTATTAAGAATTATTTCAATAACCGTTACATATTATCGTTAATTTTTGTCATTAACATCTCAATTCTCATCAATATTTCTAGTCAGGCATTGCGGAGATGCATCTCATTTATCAAGACAAAAAGTTATTGCTACTCACCATATAGTTTATAAAACAAAATATGATTTCAGAATAGATATTATTATGATAACCGCAGGCGTCAAAATTTTACTGGCAATAATTTTGTACTTGGGGAAATACTTTTAATCAGGATGCTACTGATTACGACATATATCTTTATAGTAGCTAAGTAGATTCGTCCTTGACCTATAGCTTAATAATGCATCTTGAATATACAAAGTAATGTCATTTGGAAAAGCAATTGTGGCATTATGGTAGCTTAATAATGATCACAATCTCAGCATGACAACTTCCAGTATGATAGAAAATAATTTCAAGTAATGATTTATTTTGACAGCTTTTGATGCTACGATTTTAAATAAGTACTCTTTCTGTCCCAAAATAAGTGTCCACTTTTGGAAGAATATGGTGTCCCAAAATAAGTATTATCAACTTACAATTTTTATAAAACATTAAATTATCATTTTCCCATTTTATCCTCCAATTAACTTTATGGTCAATTAAATGAAAGGTGAGAGATGAGGGAGGACAAAATTAGTGGAAGGAGTGATAAAAGGTAAAACAGGAAATAAATAAGAAAATTGCATAAATTCTCTAAAATATAACTAACTTTTTTTTACCAAAAAAATATAACTAACTTTTCTTGCCGTGTGTGAAATAGTTATAGTGGACACTTAAGTATAATTTATTATGATAGATTCTGATGTAATGGTAGCATCCGTTACGTGATGAGCCTATATCATAATCTGGGTGAAAGTACCCCGGGGGTCCTTCTACTATACGATTTCTGCATTTTGGTCCCTATACTATTTTTGTCTACAAAATGGTTCCTCTACCATCAAATGTGTTCCCCCGTTGTCCCTGGCGTTATTGAGTTGTGACAAAACCTCAAGTGTGCTGATGTGGCACTAACGCTGCGAATTTTGGTGACATGGCAGATGACACGTGGGATACAAATTAAATAATTTTATTTTAATATATTTTTCTTTTAATGAAATTTTATTTTTTTTTAAAAAAAAATCTGAAATTTTTTCCACAAACACCAAAGATATTTCTCTCTCCTTATTAAAAGATCAAACAACTTCTTTTTCATGAACCAAAGATGAACATTTTGAATGTTCTAACTCCAAAACCCAGATTGTCCATTCCCAAACAATTTTACAAGAAGCAGACACTAGACAAGTGATCCTAGAGCAGAAAGAAAGGAATAAAATCAAAAAGTTCTTGTCGCATGTCCATTTTGTAAGAGAACGAATGATATAACATCTCAACTAAATGGAATCTTGATACCACCAAGAATGGTAAAAAAACAGACTCTAAGCAAAACAAGAAGAAAAAAGCAAAAAGATTTTTGTCCATAGTAAAGGCTTGAAGGAACACACTGAATTTCAAAAGGAACCCATATCCCCATCTCACTCAAAGCCTCAATTATCTCAGCTTTCAAATCTAGTTCTTGGATGTTGGAGGGAGAATTCAAGTCCATTCAAAATCAAACTAACTAGATGAGCTAACCATTTAACTAATAGTTTGTATTTAAATTTACCGTGCTTATCTCTATCTTGTAATTTATAACCCATCACTTTGTAACAAACTATACTGTCAAGCTATATATACCAAGTTAATGACAAAACTAGAACCTTTTTCATCTCAATTACTAAACTTTAAATGGTATCAAGAGCCAATTATATCTAAATCGAGTGTTTTTTCTCCTCTTAAAACTCTGGTTTCCTCACTTTACCTTGAACTTGTCGATCGACTCTTCTTCCACTCCTACTACTGTCAATACCACAAACCAAACTACTGCTCAAACCAATAATCTTCCACCCCTCATCACCATTAATGTTGTTGTCCAGCTCCTCATTAAGCTATATTCTCAAAATTTCCCTTCCTGGCGTGCTCAGTTCACGTCCTTTCTATCTGGTCATAGTCTCAATGGTTACATTTATGGTACAAAGCTTTGTCCCCTTCTGAAATCCCTTCCAAAACTGATGTTGCTGTTCTTATTCAAGATCCTGATTATGAGCATTGGATCCAACAGGATCAGCTCTTACTTCATGGCATCATCGCCTCAGCCACTGAGACAATGGTTCCCTTTTTTGCTTCCTGCACCTCTTCTAAAAGTGCTTGGACAAAAATTCAATTGATGAATGCCAGTAAATCGAGGTCACGCATGATGCAACTGCATGAGAAACTGCTTCAACCAAGAGGTTCGGAATTAGTTCAAGACTACTTTCAACAAATCAGACATGTTGCAGATGAGTTGGCCTTAGTAAACTCTCTAGTTCATGAGGTTGGTAATCCATATATTGAATGGTATATGTCCTGAAGTCTAAGAAATCTCAGCCGGCATAAAGGCTCGAGAAAGTGCTATCTCCTTTAAAGAGATGCTTGAGAAAATGACAGAGTATGAAGGCTTCCTTCTACGACAAAACTCCACTGATGTTGTCATTCCAGTGTCCATGCTACTCAAAAGGCTTCTTGCCATGATAGGGATAAGCCATATCATAAGAATTTCAATTCAAATCGGTCTAATGGCTTTCATGAAACATCTCAGCAGAGAAAGAATTCAGGTTTCAGACTTGTATGTCAGTTTGGTGACAAGGTTGGTCATGCGGCAAAAATGTGTTACAAGATATGGCCTAAAAGCACTCTGATTTCCGCTCATCATGCAACTCTAGCCTCGAAACAAACTTCAAGTTGGCTGCTTGATTCTAGTGCTTCCCACCATGTGACTTCCGATGTAAAGAACTTGAACACACATGAAAAGTACAATGGAACATATCAGCTCGTGGTAGGAGATGGAATTGGCTTGCCTATAACTCACACTGGTTCTACCTCCATCCCTACTCAAAATAAATGCTTTGATTTGAATAATGTTCTTTTTGTTCCAAATGCCAATAGGAACCTTTGTTCTATATCTAAATTCTGCAGAACTAACTTAACCTCGGTTGAATTTTTCCCTATGATTTTATTGTGAAAGATCTGCATTCGAGGGTTTCTCTTACACAAGGCCAGAGTAAGAATGGAACACATGAACTTCAGTCTACTAAGCCAGAACTAAACACCAATGCCATTGCCTAAGTTCTTCTGAAATATGGCACAACAGACTGGGGCATCCTAATTCTAGGACCTTGAATTTTCTTTTTAAAGTCTTTCAATTTGTCTTGTTCTTCCAACATTTTTGAAAACTTATATAATTCCTGCTGCTGTAATTAAATGCATAAGTTACCTTTTCATGTTTCTTCACTCAAATCTTCTCGTCCACTGGAAATTTTATATGTTGATGTTTGGGGTCTTAGTAGAGTAACGTCCATTAATGGTTTTCGTTACTCCTTGTCCATTGTTGATCATTTTACTAAATATATCTGGCTATTTCCTCTAAACTTCAAGTCTGGTGTATTCTTTGTGTTTACTAAGTTCAGGACATTGGTAGAAAAATATTTTAATAGCTCAATAATCACCGTTTATTCGGATGGAGGGGGATAATTTGAGAAACTAAAATCTTTCTTTTCAAACCTTGGCATACAACACCTACAAACACCTCCTCATACCCCAGAACACAATGGCACAGTTGAGAGAAGGCATCGAAGCATAGTTGAAACAGGTTTGACAATCTTACATCAAGCCTCGATGCCTCTTACTTTTTGGTCTTTTGCTTTCTCTGTTGCTGTCTATTTTATCAACAAACTGCCCACTACAGTTTTGAATAACGAGACACCATTTGAAATGCTTTTTCATCAGCCACCAAATTACCAGAAACTTAAAACCTTTGGCTACTTGTGTTATCTATGGCTAAAGCCATATAATTCTCACAAACTTGAACCTAAATCTAAACCTTGCATTTTCCTAGGCTATTCAAAACATCAAAGCACACATTTATGCTATGAACTAGTAACACAGGCTTTATACATCTAGACATGTCCTTTTTAATGAGTTTAAGTTTCCATATAGTTAAATAGCCACCACTCAAAACCACTTTAGATGCATCATTGTCTTACATTCCAGTGGTATCTTCAGTCCCTACAAGTTCTCAAGAGATTCACATGCTTGAAAAACAAGTTATGTTCCATCTGGCTCTGAAGTGCAACCCTCGAATGGTAGTATTAATGAGGTAACCGCTGCTCCTAATGTTATTACTCCACCTGATGATAATTTGATGCCTCTGGTTGCTAATAATATTGTGCCACGGAGAAGTCATGCCATGGTGGCTCGTTCTCAGAACAATATATTCAAGCATAAAAAGCTTTTTGTAGCCATCAAGCATCCGTTGCCACAACCTGTAGAACCCACCAGTTCATCAAAGGCAATACAAGTACCAGAATGGAAAGAAGTTATTGTTGAAGTGCTTAATGCTCTTGAGAAAAATAAAACTTGGAGACTTGTGCCACCTCCCAACGACAGAACAATTGTCAGGTGCAAGTGGGTGTTTCAAATTAAGAAAAATGTCGATTGAACCATTTCAAGATACAAAGCTAGACTAGTGGAAAAAGGCTTTACTCAAAGACCAAGCTTTGATTTCAATGAAACATTCAGTCCAGTGGTTAAACCTGTCACAATTAGAGTTATTCTTTGCATTGCAGTGTCTAACAGTTGACTTCTTATCAATTCGACGTGAATAATGCCTTTTTGCAAGGCAAATTGCAAGAAGAGGTATATATGACACAACCTCCTCTGTTTCATGATAAAAAGTGTCCAGGCTATGTTTACAAATTAGACAAGGCAATTTATGTACTCCGACAGGCTCCTCGAGCATGGTACTCTACACTCAGCTCCCATCTGGTCCAAAATGGCTTCCAAAATTCAAAGGTAGATCACTCACCGTTTATCTACAATCGGGATGGAATCATTGGCTTTATGTTCATCTATGTAGATGACATTATTCTCACAGGCAATAATATAAGTTTTCTTAAATCATTTGCTTAAGACTTGGCTGCAAAATTCTCATTGAAGGATCTTGATAATTTACAATTATTTCTCGGAGTTGAAGTTGCTAAATGTGGTACATGACCTCTCATCATAAGTACATTGCTGAAATTCTTGAAAAAATTAAACATGGTAGGGGCGAAAGCTTGCAACACCATTTTCCACTACTACTTCATTAAAACTTCATGATGGCACAGCTGCAGCGAATGCTGAGGTTTACAGAAAAATACTTGGCTCGCTTCAATATCTCTGCCTCACAAGACCTGACATCCAGTGAATAAGTTTTCATAATTCATGCATAAGCCAACTCAAACTCATCTCACAGCAGTTAAAAGGGTCCTTCGATACTTAAAAGGTACAATATTTCATGGTCTCAATATCGACAAGGAGCATATTTTTTTTACTTACTGTCTGTATGGACTTGGATTGGACAGGAGATGCAGATGATAGGCGATCAACCTCAGCATATGTGATCAAACTTGGCCAGACACCTATTTCATAGAGCTCCAAAAAGCAATCCACCATTGCCCGTTCATCAACAGAAGCACAGTATAAAGCAATTGCTCATGTTGTGTGTGAAGTCAGCTGGATGTAGTCTTTGCTCTCTGCACTTCCAATGAAGCTTCAATCCTCACCACCTCAAGTTTTATGTGACAATCTCAGTGCTATATACACATGTGCCAACCCAGTCTTCCATTCTCGAATGAAGCATCTCGCCTTGGACTATATATCTGTTTGTTCGAGAAAAATTAAGCAAAGGACCACAACGAGTTCATCACATACCCTTTGGCTCTCAGCTTGCTGATGCTCTCACTACCAATAGAGATTTGAATTACTTGTAGACAAGATCAGAGTCTCCAACAGATCCTCCATCTTGCGGGGGAGTGTTGGAGGGGGAATTCAATTCCATTCAAAATCAAACCAACTAGATGAGCTAACCACTTAGCCAATAATTTGTATTTAAATTTACCGTGCTTATCTCTATCTTGTAATTTATAACCCATCACTTTGTAACAAACTATATTGTCAAACTATATATACCAAAATAATGAGGAGACTAACTCAAAACCTTTTTCATCTCAATTACTAAACTTTACATTGGAAACTAGAAACAACCTCTGCAGTACCGCTATTGTCATCCTCAAAACCAACTAGTTCAATCTTTCTTGCCTTTTCAACAGTAGTAGAAGTAGAATTTGGTGTTGCTGGTTGTTTTATTTTGGACCCGGAGTTACTGTTCAGGACACCTTTGAGTTGCCCTTATCTGAACCGCTCAAGAATAAACGAGTCTCTTGGATTTTGGTAAAAAAGATTGTTCTTTTGTTGATTTTGTGGTAGTCTTAGAAGAGGAGGAAGAGAGGCTTAATAAGAGAAAAGGGCTTGATGAAGAAGAAACAGGTTTAGACGAGAAAGCAAGACCGCTTAGGACAAGCGATTTGCTTGGGAAAAGTGGAATTAATTTGGACAATCTGTGTCTTGGATTTAGAACATTCAAAATGTTCTTTCTTGGTTCATGAAAAAGAAGGTATTTGATCTTTTAGTAAGAAGAGAGAAATATCTTTGGTGTTTATGAAAAAAAAATCATATTTTTAAGAATTTTTAAAAATAAAATTTCAATAAAAAGAAAATATATTAAAATAACAAATTAATTTTTATTCCACGTGTTGATACGAATCTAGTTGTATTAGATTCAAAATCCCCTTTGAATATCCACCAAAGTCGACTTGAACTTCTTCAACTCCTAGACTTGTATGTCGATGATCTTCACAAAGCTATCCCTCCTCTTTCGTCGGCCTTAAGCACTCAATTAGACCTGCAATTGAATTCTCAAGATCACAAGATTCACAAACAACTAAGTTATCTCAACCTAATTGCTTGCTAGGACTCTACAAGATGAAGAACCCTAAGTTTGCTCTAACTAGAACAATGAAGCCAAAGAAATCGATGTGGGTATAAACCTCTCAACTTTATTGATTAACTTAGCTTATCTTTACAAGGGGGGGATGGTCCCTTTATATAGTAGTAGGGGACGCATAACCCTTCTCCTAAATCTAAAAGGAAAGCATTACATAAAGGAAGGAACAAGGAAAAAGCCTACTCCTTGTCCTACTAGGAAAAGTAATTGCATAACTTAATTAAGCAAGGATTGGACTTAGTCAAACAAGGCCCAACCCAATGTCTTCTAAACTAATTAAATAACTAATCTAAGATAGAATAAAGGCCCATGACCGAATTACACAATATTAAGCCTTATGCTTATCGATGGATAACATGGTGCACAACATGGAATCGTTTGGAATATTCCTTGTTGTGTGATCTTCAAATCGGCCCAATGAGTCTTCAATGGTCTTCAATTCTTCAAGATGAGATTTTATAAAGCCCACCAAAGCTTCCTTAAACCTTTTAGCCCGAGTCCTTGTGATTGGACCCAACGGCATAGACAAAGGGTCGCGTGGCCGGTTGTGGCCGGGCATGGCCGAGTCGTTTGGCCGGTTGTAGCCGGTCATGTCCATGTCGCGTGGCCGGTGATGGCCGGACATGTCCATGTCACGTGGCCGGTCTTATGGCCGGTGTTGCGCGGCTTCTCCAAGCGATGACCGGTCACTTGTGCCTCCATCTCCATGCTCCTCCAAGCTAGCATCGATGACATCTTCATGATCTCCATTGGCTCCAATGTGTTCTTCTAAGCCATGATAAGCCCTTGGCGCATCATCCCCTCTCCCTTGAAAAGGATTTGTCCTCAAATCTGCATCACTATCAAACAAGGATAAGTCTGAAACATTAAAAGTAGCACTTACATTGCCATATTCACTAGGAAGATCTAGCTTGTAGGCGTTGTTGTTGATCCTCTCCAAGACTTGGAATGGACCATCTCCACGAGGTAAGAGCTTAGACTTTCTCTTTTCAGGAAACCTCTCCTTCCTTAGATGCAACCAAACCCAATCCCCGGGTTCAAAGATGACTTCCTTGCGCCTTTGTTAGCGTTCTTCATGTAGTGTTGTGTCTTCTTCTCAATTTGAGCTCGAACCCTAGCATGAAGTTCTCTAACATAATCGGCCTTCCTTTGTCCATCCATGTCGACTTGCACTTTCAAAGGTAAACTCAACAAATCCAATGGGGTTAAAGGATTAAAGCCATACACAGTTTCAAAAGGTGAATATCCAGTGGTGCTATGTATGCTTCTATTGTATGCAAATTCGACATGAGGTAGACAATCCTTCCAAGTTCTTAAGTCTTTTTAATTAAGGTCCTAAGCAAAGTCGACAAAGTCCTATTAACTACCTCGGTTTGACCATCGGTTTGAGGATGACAAGTAGTAGAAAATAACAACTTAGTTCCTAACTTAGCCCATAAAGTTCTCCAAAAGTGACTTAAGAACTTAGCATCTCTATCACTTACAATCGTCCTAGGCATTCCATGTAGTCTAACAATTTCCTTAAAGAACAAATTAGCTAGATTAATGGCATCATCCGTTTTAGTACATGCAATAAAGTGAGCCATCTTAGAAAACCTATCAACAACCACAAAGATAGAATCTTTACCTCTTCTAGAACGAGGTAAACCTAACACAAAGTCCATGCTAATATGAGTCCATGGTTCATGAGGAATAGGCAAAGGAGTATATAATCCATGCGGTTTAGATGTAGATTTAGCTTGCAAACAAACAATGCAACTAGCAACATACTTTCCTACATCATGTCGCATCTTAGGCCAAAAGAAGTGTTCATGCAATATATCATATGTTCTATCAACTCCAAAGTGACCCATTAAACCCCCTTCATGCGATTCCCTCAAGAGCAAGATGCGCAAAGAACAAGAAGGCACACACAATCTAGATTCCTTAAACAAAAATCCATCATGCTTATAATACTTTCCAAAACCAGAATTTTCACATGCTTTAAATATTTCACTAAAGTAAACATCACTAGCATATAATTCCTTAATATACTCAAAACCAAGAAACTTAGAATCAAGCATGGAAAGTAAGACATACCTCCTTGATAAAGCATCGGCTACCACATTCTCCTTACCTTGTTTGTATCGCACAACATAAGGAAAGCTCTCTATGAACTCGCTCCACTTAGCATGTCTCTTGTTTAGCTTTTGTTGGCCTCTTAAATACTTTAAGCTCTCATGATCCGTATGAATCACGAATTCCTTAGGCCAAAGGTAGTGTTGCCACGTTTGCAACGCCCTCACAAGAGCATACAACTCTTTGTCATAGGTTGGATAGTTCAATGCAGCCCCATTCAATTTCTCACTAAAGTATGCGACGGGCTTCCCACCTTGCATTAAAACAGCTCCAATTCCAACCCCTGATGCATCACATTCAATCTCAAAAGTATTGTTAAAGTTAGGTAAAACAAGCAAAGGAGCATTAGTTAGTTTATCCTTCAACGTCTCAAATGCTTCTTGTTGTTCATCTCCCCACTTGAATGGTGCATTCTTCTTCATAACACTTGTAATAGGGGCGGCTAAGGTGCTAAAGTCCTTAACAAACCTCCTATAGAATCCGGCTAGTCCATGAAAAGATCTCACTTGTCCAACGTTGGTGGGTGTTGGCCATTCTTTGATTGCCTTGATCTTTTCTTCATCAACCTCTATACCTTGCGATGAAACCACAAAACCAAGAAAAACAAGCTTGTTTGTGCAAAAGGTGCACTTCTTAAGGTTAGCATACAACTTCTCAACCCTAAGTACATCTAACACACATCTTAGATGCCTAACATGCTCATCTAGGTTTCGGCTATACACAAGAATATACATCAAATAAACAAACCACAAACTTAGCCATAAAAGACTCTTAAAACAATGATTCATTAATCGCATGAATGTACTAGGTGCATTAGTCAATCCAAAAGGCATAACTAACCATTCATACAATCCTAATTTAGTTTTAAAGGCAGTTTTCCATTCATCACCCTCTTTCATGCGAATTTGATGATAGCCACTCTTAAGATCAATTTTAGAAAATAAGCAAGCACCATGCAATTCATCAAGCATATCATCTAATCTAGGAATAGGGTGACGATACTTTACCGTGATGTTGTTTATTGCCCTACAATCAACACACATTCTCCAAGTCTCATCTTTCTTAGGAACAAGCAACACAGGAACGGCACATGGAGAAAGGCTCTCACGCACAAACCCTTTTTGAAGTAGCTCTCCAACTTGCTTCTCCAATTCCTTTGTTTCTTCAGGATTTGTCCTATAAGCTGGCTTATTTGGAATTTGCGCCCCAGGGATGAAGTCGATTTGATGTTCAATCCCCCTAATTGGTGGTAAACCACTAGGAATCTCCTCAGGAAACACATCTACATAATCACTCAAAAGAGAAACAATTTTGCTTGGAAGCTCGCTTTCCAAGTGGTTAGTGCTCACAAGTGTATATTTAAGCAAAAGCAAGATCAAAACAGAATTATCATTCAAAGCCTCTTTAATCTCACTCTTAGTTGCTAACATACACTCCTTAACAACTTTCTTAGAACTAGCATGCTTTTCATCTAAATCGCAATTTACATCTAACTTAGCATGTCTATTCTTTTCTTTAGCCCTATAATCGGATTCCATCTTAGTAAATTCCTCTTTCAATTTTAATTGATCTTTTAAAGCTTCTTGAGGTGATAATGGAATAAAAGTAAAGGGCTTCTTACCACACATGAGAGTATATTGGTTCGTCTCACCATCATGTTGAACTTTGTTGTCGTATTGCCATGGTCGCCCAAGAAGTACATGGCATGCTTGCATGGGTAAGATATCGCACAATACATCTCCTTTGTACCTGCCCAAACAAAGAGAAACTAAAACTTGTTTGTTAACCCTAATTTCCTCCTTATCGTTGATCCAACCCAAGCTATAAGGTTTAGGGTGTTGTGTAGTGGGTAATTGCATCTCCTTCACCAAATAAATACTAGCTATGTTTGTACAACTCCCACCATCGATAATCACGCTACTAGGCTTCCCATTCGCATACATCCTAGTATGAAACAAGTTCTCCCTTTGGTTGTCCACATCGTTTTTCACATAAGCACTCAAAGTTCTCCTAGCAACCAAACTTTTAAGTGCAAAACCGACACCATCATCACTATCTTCATGCGCATCTCCTTCATCATCTCTATCACCACTAGATCCTAAAGTAATCTCTTCATCTTCACTTTCGATTCCTCCTTGGTCATTCACAAACAACACTTTCTTGTTCACACAATCTTTAGCATAGTGTCCAAAACCTTGACACTTGAAACACTTGACATGATTCTTTGAAGATGAGCTTGATGAAGATTTAGAATCGGTTTTAGGGGTACCTTTTTGCGCTAACTCCTTTTCCTTTGATGACTTGTCATCCTTCTTGATTGGAGTTTTCCATGAGCTTGATGATGATGTAAAGTTCTTCTTATTCCTTTTTACTTGGCTTTCGGCCTTCAAAGCATGTTGAAGCAACTCCTCAACCTCATAGTGTTGTTGCATCTCCACTATATCATGAATTTCTCTATTCAATCCCGCCAAGAATCTAGCTATAGTAGCTTGTGGAGCTTCATCGATCTCGGCCCTTGACATCAACAACATCATCTCGGAGTAGTATTCATCAACACTCCTAGTTCCTTGTCTCAAAGATTGCAACTCTTGGTAAAGACCATTAGTGTAAAAGCTTGGAACAAACCTCTTCCTCATATAACTCTTTAGACCCAACCAAGTGTTGATCGGCCCTTCCAAGTTTCTTCTTCTTGTTTGCACCAATTGATTCCACCAATTTAAAGCATTCTCCGTGAATTCAAGAGTAGCAATTTGTACCTTCTTTGGCTCGGCATGTGGATAGTAGTCAAACTACATATCCAATTTCGACTCCCACTCCAAGTAATCGGCTGGAGACCCTCTCCCATTGAATTTAGGGATTTTGNATTGATGTTGTCCTTAGGCTCCTCTCTTTCAATTCCCTCTTCCTAGGCCCGCATATTTTC
>AWWV01007100.1:0-41081 GCA_001974805.1 Corchorus capsularis
AGAGAAGGTTTTTCGGCAAAAAAAAGGTTTAAGACTTACCACTACAAAATGAGACCATATGCTTCATTTGGTTTCATGGCATAACGAATTCGTTTTAGAAATCTTTTTTGTAATCTATCATTAAAAATGATAAAAATAAAATAATTATAAAATATTGAATTTAATTAAATGAAAATAGAGTTTTTAGTAGAATAAAATTATATATTAAAAAACTTTAATATACATTTATTTGTATCGGTCACAATATCCGAACTCAATGCCTTATTATGGATAAGATGACTATAATAGTCGAATTATGACTAAAGGATAAATATAGACTTGGTATCCATTTCGGCCATTGAATTATACAAAAAAGTTACAATTTGATACTTCAATTTCTAAATTGGGACAATTTCACATTTATACTTTGATGTAACCCTTTCAAAGTATGAGGATGAAATTGACATAAATAGAAGTTAGGGTCAAGTTGTTATTTTAAATAATTTGAATGCCAAAATTTGGTTGATGTTGATCAACAAAGACCTGAGAGTCAACCTAAAGAAGTCTTCGATAGAGACAAGCAAATTGATAAAAATATGTAATTAAAATACAACTAAAATTGCAACCCATTTATTGTATGCATAGGTTAAATGAAATCATATAATTAGTAGTAATTTATAAAATTAGAAAACACATAACTTAGTTTGAAACCATATTTTAGACAAAACCATGTTGCATTTTTGTTTGAAATTATAGACACCTTTCTGAAATGAACACCTTTTTGATCAACTACATTGAACTAAGAAATACAATATGTGACATATAAATTCTTTTAAGAGCAATTACCTTGCTCATTTACATAATGAAACTATATATTCTATTTTGAAGTTGCAATAAGATCAACTTCATGCTGAGATGAAGAAGAGTGGAAGAAGAGGCAAATGGCTGGAATATCATCCATGGCAATGCCTTTTCTCTTCTTTTTCCAAGCATGGACTGCATATTCAACTAAACGCTTAGTGGCTTTCGCCTTCTCTGGTGTTGAAGATACTATTTGAATTGCTTCCTGATTAGAAACAACATCCCATATACCTGCAGGCAAAAAATAGTTTTCCAAATTGTTAACAACTTTTCAGCTTTCTTCATCTCAAATTAAGAAAACTTCAATTAGTATATAAATGCATATATATATATATACCCCATCAGTTGCGAGCACAACGAACTGATCTTTGCTGGTTATGTCTTTGTGTGACTTTAGGAACAGAAATTAGTCATCCTTTATGCAGTAATCCCCAAAGGCTCTAGACATTGGGGTCCCGGTGTCTCTTCATTAGGTAGCAAAATTCTGTGCACCCCTGGCTCATCATACATACAGAACACTCTCCCTTTGCACTGAATTATCCTCTCTGCCTCCTCTGCAAGCCAAGATGAACCAAAAACATGAACCAAAAACATGAGAGTGTGGGATCAAAACAATTAGCCATGAAGACAGAGATTACTTGGGAATGGGAATTAAGAAAACTCTCAAAGAAATCTGTGACATTGCATTGATGTGAAGCAGAGTTTTGTAAATTGACATGCTAAGCAAATTGACATGCTAAGCAGTTATACGTGACAAATTAATATAAATATATTGGAATTCTGATTCAACCATGAACACTATTCCTTCTTTCTCTAACTAATTCTAACTAATTCCAAGATTTAGACCGACTTTGACATCACATTTTAATCAATGAATCCTACACATCTTTTTCTACAGGCCAACCATGAGCTAGCACTGTCCTACCCTCAACTCTTCTTTGGGCACAAATCGCCAGAGGTCCATAGCAATATCCACCTCCTTTTTCTTATGAAACTTAAATAGTTGAGGAACATCAAAATGGGCTAGAAGTGGGGTGAGGAAAAGAAAACTTTTTAGAAAAAGAAATGGGAGAAAGAGATAAAAAAGAATATAGTAACATCAGTCTGTGTGAGTGCAATAAAAGCAACAAATTAAGTGAAGCCCAGATCATGCACAAAACCCAGATCACAGATCATGCACAAAACCCAGATCATGTTGCAGCAAACCAACCATCTAAAAATGGCCAAATATAGGGAAAAAAATGTAGGGACCAAAGAGCATAATAATTCAGAATTACAACACGGCCAATGAGAAATATCAGCTTATGATTTCAGGCCTCGTCATAAAGGAGATATTATGTTGGGGGCAAATAACAGATATAAAATAGAAGTCTGAGGTGAATTAGGTGGATAGATTATAAGGCAAACCTGAACATTGAACATTGCTTTCCTCCATTAGTATCTCCTTAGCCTTGTCGCATAATGCCCTAACCTAATTCATAACAAATAACCAAGAATAAAAGATCAGTTACAAAAAAACTGGAAAATGGTTTACTATTTATATATAGCTGCAAACTTGAAGTCTATGTTTAATACATGATAGAAGTCTAGTAGATATAGAATTTTGGGAAGTCTATGTTTATTTTTTTTCTTTGGTGAGATTATTTGATTACAAATCTAAAACTTTAATCATACCGTGGGTTAGATTTAATCAAATGCCAATTAAGATAATTAATATAATATTCCCTAAAAAAAAGATAATTAATATAATATTAAATAATGAATATTATAAGAAAATTAAAATACTTTTATTAATTGGATAATGGCAGTTTAGCAATATGTTTGACAAATAAGGGTATAATAGGCGATTCAAAAGTTTTACAGGTGAACGTACTTTTTAATATAGTATAGATTACTCATCTTGGTTTGGGCTATGACTGTGGCAGCAATGACTACAAGGTGGTGGGGATTACTGAACATTATAGTCTCCCTGATGTTTGGGTTTTTAGTTTGGTCTATTCATAGAAAAAGCTACAAATTGCTTGTCCTGGTCACATTTGCAATTCCTATGGGATTTTCGCGCACGGTGCCTTGCATTGGTTGGCATATAGGGATCATTCATGGACCTTTGATATGTCAAAAGAAGATTTTCTCCCAATTCCCCAAATTGAACCTCTAATTAGTTCCAACGCAAGGGCACGTGCTGAACTAATGCTAGGGCCCATGTTGGTTTGGGAAGCAAGAGGATGGGTAAACAAAAACGATTGAGTTGTTTGAGATTGTCAAGGATGGAGACTGCTTTGCTTTCAGATCTCGGTATGGCTCTATTAAACTTAATCCCATATCGAAAAAGGCACGATCAATGTTGAAAATTTTAAAGTTATCAAAGGATGGTAACAAGATTTTGATGTACTATGCTGGTAGAAATTTTGGGTGGTACTGGTATGACCTTGAAAAGAAGAATTTTGAGAGTCTCCACCATCTTGGTTTACCTCGATTTGATCAATTTAGTAATATTGTCATATGTTGTTGGGAAAGTCTTGCTCCTCTTGGTGCTGATAATTAATTTGATGTGTAATGTTGAGAAGAATATATATATTGAATGATGAGGAGCCTGCTTCACACATTGCAGCAGATCATTACATACTCAATTAAACAAGTAATTTATAAGCTTTTCTTTCATGTTTATTTATATTTATAAAGTGTTTTCTTGCATTATAGTTGTTTGATCGTCTGAATTTAAGGGTTCACCCTTGTTTCTTATATGTAAGAGTGGGGAATTTCAATCAAAAGTACAAAATTATAAGGTTCTTTGAAACAAGAGATTTTATTAAGGACACTAGAAAATACAAGGAAATGAGATTTAAAGATCTCAGATTGCTTGGTTACAAGTGATCAAGGAAAATGCTAAGTTAAAGAACTACTCCTAAGTTACAAGACTACACTAATTCTAAGGGTTACTCCCACAAATCTAGACAACTATGATGATAATTTAACTTCTTGTCATTGATGAATTTGTCAACCCTTTCTTCATAAGAAAAACTCTTATTTATAATGTCCAAATTAGTGGTTAATTAACCACTCATCCGAATTTAATTACACATGTGAATTGCATTTAACTTGTCCACATTTTAAGTGGAAATAACAGGCCACTGATTCACTTAATTAACCAATTTTAACCATCATTAACCATATTAATTAATTCTTCTAGGCTTAAACACTCTTTAGGCCCGAAAAATAATTAACTTAAGCCCAAGTATTTTCTTGTCTTAATTCTCTTAAGCCCAAAATCACTAGGCCCGGTCCTAGTATTAATTTTGCACCCAACAATTGCCTCCAAATCAAATATTGATTTATGACATCATTATTTGATTTATTACCGTTAAATTAAGTCAGAAATTAATTTCAGTTTTCCTTCCTCAAACCCTATTAATCAGGCTAATAATTGTACTCTCTTTTTCAACTCCTTTCACCTGCCCACTACTTTACTGTTTCATCTTCTTCTTTTCACCACTTTTGCTCTTTTCACAAAAATAGCATGATCATGGCACCACTTAAGCCTTTGAATAGAACTTCTCCATTCAGAAAAGATGCTAAATACAGACTTCAGACAATGACAAATACTAATGCTAGGATGGGAAATCACAACGCTTGCACTGTTGTGGTAATCAAGTCGATGATTCAACCGAGCTTGAAGATTGGCTTCCCATCCCTAAAACCGAGAATTTGTTGTTACACACTCCAAATGTTCAAGTGTTGAACTATTTCATGGGAGAATCTGTTACTCCTTCATGGCCATCTACCGATGATCGATTCCTGGCTTGGTACACCAAATTGGCCAAGATATACACTCCATTTTGGTAAAATTTAGGTATTTTCCATTAGCTTGAACTTACTCTAAATATTCCAAGCATTGATCCCCACATTATGGCTACCTTACCATTATTCTGGCCTTCAAATTACAACGTGTTCTTATTTTCTTGTGGTTGGATGACTTTGACTTCCAAAGATCTATCCATGTTAACTGGAATAAAATGTTCTAGATTAGGAGCTCACCATAGAACATTTTTTGATCCACCTTCAAGTGATTTCCCTCTAAAGAATTATAATTCTTTTCGCGCTCTAGAAAGGCAGTGTATTACTCCCTATACCGTCCCTGATAACAAAGAACACATAGGGTTTTTATTATATTGGCTATGCAAATTTGTCTTCTGTGTCCCAATTAGTGCTGCTAGTCAATATCTTCCTATTGCTGAGGCTCTAAATAGGAATGAATTTGTAGATCTTGTAGCTCTAATCTTGACCAAGGCCTACCATGGTATGACCTCTCTTGTGGCTGAAATATCTTCAAATATTCCAACTTCCCATATAGAAGGACCATTATGGGTTTTCCAATTATGGTTCTATGTCTATTTTTACTCTTCTTCACCTTACTATTTTTCAATCAATAATGCCAGAAACAGTTCCATTTTAAGGCAACACATAGTGAGAAATCCTAAACATCCTGATCTAATTAGTCTTATAGACTATTTTTTGAACCTCCAAGTAACCAATCATAGGTTTTTTACACCTTATGACCATCTTGAAGACAAATATGCTAGTTTCTTCTGGATTACCCAAAGAAACTTGATGCCTTTCATCTCAATTTATGAAGACATGAGATCTTGTTGGAAAAATTGGATCTGGTCCTTCCGCAGACACTTTCTTTCCACCACATATTCTCCTCAATTTTGTCACAAGCAATTTGGCCTTCTACAACAGATCCCTGTTCCTAATTTCTTTACTACTAACCCCAACTTTGAGCCCATGCATGAACTTACTGAAGATTGGGAACTTCCAACTCTCTTCACTGTAAATGCCAAATTCATTCATGATGTGAGGGACTCATTCATGATCTTCAAATCAATTCCTGGAGTTCATGAAGCTTTTAACCCTTGGTGGGTTGAACATGGTTTTACTCTCTGCTTCAAACAAACCAGAGTTGAGATTTTAACAACCTCTCGATTTCCCCAGTAAGGATTACCCTTTTGCTTTAACTAGTCATTTCCTTACTTCTTACTATGACTTTATCATCATTTCACCATCATTTATATATATATATATATAGAATTCTTCCAACCTTACTTTGATTATGTCAGCTGATGATGATCTGAAGCCAACAACTCCTGATACTCCACAGAATTTCCCCATGGCCAGTGATTCAGTAAGTGTTTCTTTCATCTTTTCTTCAAATTTCATGAATTCATTTATTAATACTCATGTTCTATGTAGGATTTTGACTTTGATTATGAAGAAGATCGACTTGAAAACAACCCAGAAAATGAATCCTCTGATGAAGGTTCTCCACAAAATCCTGTTTTTTAGGTAATATTATTCTAACTTTATGATTTTTGTTTTAGATTGAATTGCTATCTCTTCAATTTGCTCTTGATTGTCTAATGGATTCTCCCACATTCAAAGCTCCAAAAATACTTGAAGAATCTATGTCAGATCTGAAATATATGATTTTGTTCTTAACAGAAGATATAGAACAATTCACAGCTTTGAAATTAACCAAATCTTCACTTTGCCTCGAGAAGATGTCTTTTTTGGGTCCTGAGAATTCTTACTACAAGAATCTCATAAGTGCTAGCCAATTGGTTTTATTTCTAATCTCTTCTCGTTTTTCTGATAACAAGGCAGAAATAAACTACTTGAAGAATTTTCTCTTCACTTTGGAACGTGTAAAGCTGGAGCTTAGAATAATTTGGTCTGAAGGAATTCATTCCTACTCAAACCTCTACTCAGCAGAGGAGCAAGAACGTTTTTATGATTTTTGTCTTCAATATCGAGAAAGGATTATCATGTTTTGTAACTTGTCCAGCAGGAAAAATGCTATTGAATACTCTCTAGAACTTCTGTATTATGACCAAGAAACTCTCTTAACAGTTTGGTCAAATCTAAGGAAAAATATTGCTTCTCTTTAGTCTGATTTTGTTCTACTTTATGTAATATTTAAGCTTTTCTTATAAAATCATCATCTTTAAGTAAAAGAATCTCTCTTCTACTAAATGTAATTTCTTATTTTGACCATATATAATTTGTTCTAGCTCATTTGCTGGAGAATTTTCTTCTCTATAAATAAACTCAAACTTGGTCTCATTGAATTGACCTAATAAGTTTTAAGCTATTTTATAGTAAGAACGCATTATTGGACAATACACTGATATATACCAGACAACTGTCCAATAACTAACTGTGAATCTCCTTTGATTAATACTGAACAAGTTGATTGGCCCGCGCTGGCGCTACGGGCGCTTTTTTTTTGTAGAATCGTCATACATATATTAAAAGATTTTCGCCGTAGATTTAAAATGGAGACAGTGCTTTGATGTATTTATTGGAATTGTTCTATTTCCTTTTTTAAGATACAAATTTTTCAAAAAACTAATCGACGGAAAAAAAACAGAGCCAATAAATACAGCACTTGTGGAATTGACAAATGGGAGGATGCAATTAACAAAATCTAGTTCAAGAAATCTTGTAATTACCAAAAGGTAAGGGGAAAGAAGGAAATAAAGGAATATGATGATCGAGTCAAAATAGACCCTATTTTTATGATCATTTTCCTATGTTTTTTTGCTATTTTTATGTGGATTTTAACCCTATTTTGCAAGTATTTGTGTTTTTAGGTCTTGAAGAGAAGAAAAGTGGAAACTTGTTGTTTTCACTCTTTTTGGAGCTATTTTGATGACTTTTTACACAAATATGGACTTAGCAACTTGGAGTGAAGATTTGGAGATTCGAAGTTCGTATTTGAAGATTATTTGAAGATAATTTGAAGAATTGAAGACCATTGAAGAATTATTTCAAGAAGCAAGAATTGAAGATTTGGAGCTTAATTGCAAAGGAATGAAGACAAGCCCGGAAGAAGCCCAGAAGTTAAGGAATTTTGGATATTTTATATGAAATTATACTCAGCCCATATAAACCTACAATTGGAGTTAAAATCCCAATTTGTGGGCTTAATATTCAAGGGAATATCCAAATCCCGTAATTTCCTGCAGATTTGCGATTTAATCCCGGTTTCAGCGCAGTCTCGGTAAAAAGGCCATAACTTTCTGGTCAGATATCCGTTTTAAGCCCATGAGTAGCCGTTGGAAAGATAATTCCGAGATCTACAACTTTCCTTTGATGTCTAAAGCCCAATTCTGCCGTTTTCAAGCCCAAATCTGCCGGTGAAGTTTCTGCAGAAATCCAGAAAATTCCAGAATCCTATTTTGACTTGGATTCTACTCTAGGATGACATCTAATCCAACTTGGAGACTAAGTCAGCCCCTAGAATGTCCTAGCCTCTTTTCCTAAGTCTAATAGGAGTCTTTAGGTTATTTTTCCACTATAAATAGCCACCTCCTGTAACACAAATCACACATATACACAATTCTCTATCATCTTTCTCTTAGAAAATATTCTTGTTTTTCTTCTCTAGTTTTAGGCTAAGGGTGCCGCACCCTCTCTTTGCATAGAGGGGGGCGGCAATCCTAGGAGATTTCAAGAAGGATATTTTGTCTCTTCAAGTTTTGTAAGTTTTCTTAAGCCTCTTATGGATTTTTTCCAAATCCATGAGTAGCTAAACCCTTAATACTTCTTATCCTTTGGTGAATCAATCAATTGATTATGGTGAGATTTGTGTGCTTATAATTTGATGTTTGTTCTTGGTTGATAGTTATTCATTCCCTGTTTTAATTTTATGATCTTGATGATTGTGGATTTAGAACTGCAGCTATTGATATGATTTGATAGATCTATTGTTAAATCAAACTTGGAAGGAGCAATTCAAGTTTGATTGTGTGGTTACAATTGGGGGTGAAGGATCAATTCCTCCCAAGGGATTAATTAACCTTATTTGAAAGAATAAGTTTGGTTATACTTGTTATGCATGTGTGAAAACCGTTCTTAATGCTTTGTTCTTATCAACTGAGAAGCTGGACCAAGGCAATTGGTTGTTAAGAATAAAAGGGATAATATAAGCTGGACCAAGGTAATATTATCTAATATACATGTTAGGGTTTCCTAGACCAAGGATCATCGAGAATAAAATATTAAATTCATCTTTTAAATCAAGGATCCATAGTTAATTTGATTGATTTCTACCATTGGAGAAGAAGTATGCCTTTTAATTATTGTTTTCTTTATAAATTGCCATAGATTTAGATTTAATTTACTTTGCTTTATTTTTAATTTAATTGCTTTCTTTTTAATTGATAATTTTAATCCCTGCTTTCTGTTTTAAAACTAATTTTTAGAAAAGATTTATTCTTGGGAATAAAGTTCTTCACCCTTCTCTGTGGGATTCGACCCCTACTTGCCCTATCTACTCAGTTAGGTTTTGTGGGAATTATTTTTATGATTGCTGACGACCGATCATATGACATGCAACTTTTTGAGTCATTTGTCAATTGAGAAATGACCAAAAAGTTTAGTTATTTAATCCACTCAAGAATCAAAAGTTAGGACATTTAAGTAATCTGCCAAGTAGGTAAAGACGAAAAAGATTAGTTCTCTAGCTCATCATCAATCCTTGATGGGGATCTTGTATTAGTTCCACTACCCTATTCAAGTCCATTGAGAAATGACCAAAAAGATTACTTATTTAATCCCCTCAAGAATCAAAAGTTTGGACATTTAAGTAATCTGCCAAGTAGGAAAAGATGAAAAAAAAAGTTCTCTAACTCCAAAAGCAAGCCTTGGTAGGGACCTTTTAGTGATTCCACTACTCTATTAAAGTCAATTGAGAAATGACCAAAAAGTCTAGTTATTTAATCCCCTTAAGAATCAAAAGTTAGGACATTTAAGTTTAAACTTTAAGTTTAGACTATGAAGGCTTCTCTATCGGATAACTTCTTGGATGGAGACGGTGCTTTGACGTGTTTATTGGGATTGTTCATTTCCTTTTTTAAGATACAAATTTTTGTAAAAATAATCGACGGGAAAAAAAAACCAAAGTCAATAAATGCAGCACTTGTGGAATTGACATGGAACTTTTTGAGTCATTTGTCAATTGAGAAATGACCAAAAAGTTTAGATATTTAATCCCCTCAAGAATAAAAAGTTAGGACATTTAAGTAATCTATCAGGTAGGTAAAGACGAAAAAGATTACTTCTCCAGCTCATCATTAATCCGGGGTAGGGATCTTTTAGTAATTCCACCCAACTCATTATTAATTCGAGGTAGGGATCTTTTAGTAATTCCACTACTCTATTAAAGTCAATTAAGAAATGACCAAAAAGTCTAATTATTTAATCACCTCAAGAATCAAAAGTTAGGGCATGTAAGTAATCGGCCACGTGGGAAAAGACGAAAAAAATTAGTTCTCTCACTCCTCATTAATCTGGGGTAGGAATCTTTTAGTAATTTCCATTTGTTTATTCAAATAATATGTAGTATATATAAGCTTTAAGCTCAATCAACAATTCTAATCCAGCAATTAAAGCTTCATATTCAGCTTGATTATTTGAACATTTGAATAACAAAAAGAAGGAAAACTTAAATACTTTTCCTGATGGAGAAGTTAAAACTAGTCCAGCTCCTGCCCCTAGTTCAACCTTTGAACCATCAAATTCCAGAATCCATGGAACAGGTTCAACTAGCATGACTTCATCCAACTCAGGTAATGTCATTTGACAAGAATGATCTGCCAAGAAATCAGCTAAAACTTGACTTTTTACAGCCTTTTGGGGAACAAAATTTAAAGAAAATTTTGATAAAACCAAAATCCATTTTCCAATTCTGTTTCCCATCACAGGTTTGTTTAACATATATTTAATAACATCATATTTGCAAATTAAGTCCACTTGTTCATTAATCAAGTAATGCCTTAACTTCATGCATGCAAAATATACTGTCAAACATAGTTTTTCAATGGCTAAATATCTCAGCTCAGCATCTATCATATTTCTACTTAAATAATATACAGCTTGTTCTTTTCCTTCACTTGAATCTTGTGCTAACAATGCACCAAGTGATTTCTCTGTACAAGCAACATACAATTTAAACTTGACTCCTTTTCTTGGAGGCATCAACACAGGTGGATTTACCAAGTATTTCTTGATTTCCTCAAAAGCCACCAATGTTCATCATTCCAGAGAAAATTCTCTTCTGATTTGAGTCTTAACAATGGAGTAAAAGCATATAACTTTCCTGCACAATTAGAGACAAACCTGCTGATCGTGTTGTCAGCAATCATAAAATAATCCCCACAAAAACCTAACTAAAGTAGATAGGGCAAGTAGGGGTCGAATCCCACCGAGAAGGATAATAATTGTAAAAATCCTATCTAAAGAATAAATCTTTTCCAAAAATTACTTAGAAAGCGAGGGATTAAGAGAATTATTTATAAAGAAAACAATTAAACTAAAAACAAAGCAAAGTAAATCAAATCTAAATCTATAGCAATTTTAAAGAAAACAATAATTAAAAAGCATACTTCTTCTCCAATGGTATGAATCAATCAAATTAACTATGGATCCTTGATTTAAAAGATGAATTAAATGTTTTATTCTTGATGATAACTGGTCTAGAAAAATCTCGCAAGAAATTCTAACATGTATATTAGATAAGAGGTCGGTCAAAGCTGCAGTTATCTCTTTTATTCCTTCAGCGATCAATTACTTTTTTAGGGCCTAAAGATCACTTAAGAACAAAGCATTAAGAACAAAATTTTTCACACATGCCTACAAGTAGAACCATACGATAAGCAATTTCTCACCTACCGATAAACTCATCCCATTGGGTTGCGGTCAAACATACCCAATTTGCTACCAAACAATCAAACTCGGAGGTCAATCCTATTTAATTTAGCTATAGATCCATCAACTTACCTCTTCAGCGGCCATTCCAAATTAATAAGAATCAAGATCATAAAATAATACAGAGACTCGTTTACTATCTATCTAGAACTCAACATCAAATTATAAGCACAAAAATCTCACCATAATCAATTGATTGAATGCACCAAAGGATAAAAAATATTAAGGGTTTAGCTACACATGAATTTAGGAAAATCCATGAGAGGCATAAGAAAACTTACAAAACTTGAAGAGGCAAAATCTCCTTTTTGAAATCTCCTAAGGTTGTCGCACCTCCCTATGCAAAGAGAGGGTGCGGCCCCCTTAGCCTAAGACTAGAGAAAACAAAACTAAAGAAAAGTAGAAAAAAGAGAATTATGAGAGATTGTTCTCTAGGACTACATAAGGTGACTATTTATAGTGGAAAAATAACCTAAAGACCCCTATTATACTTAGGATAGGACTCTAGGACGTTCTAGGCTCTAACTTGGTCTCCAAGTTGGATTAAAAGTCTTCTTAGAGTGAAATCCAAGTCAAAATAGGATCCTGGAATTTTCTGGAATCACACAGTAACTTCGACAGCAATTTCGGCTTGAAGATGGCAGAACTGGGCTTTTGTCTTCAAAGGAAAGTTGTAGACCTCGGAATTAGCTTTCCAACGGCTACTCACGGGCCCAAAACGGACATCTGAGTAGAAAGTTATGGCTTTTTTACCAAGACTGCGCTGAATCCTAGTCCAAATAGGACTAGTTGCGGGAAATTGCGGGATTTAGATATTTCCTTAGGTTTAAACTGCACAAATTGGGATTTTAACTCCAATTGTGGGTTTATATGGGTTGAGTTCTATCCCATATAAAATATCCAAAATTCCATAGCTTCCGGGATTCTTCAGGGCTTGTCTTCATTCTTTTGCAATTAAAACTCCAAATCTTCAATTCTTGCTTCTTGAAATAATTCTTCAATGGTCTTCAAATCTTCAAGAAATCTTCAAACACGAACTTCGAATCTTCAAATCTTCACTCCAAATTGCTAAGTCCATATTTGTGTAGAAAGTCATCAAAATAGCTCCAAAAAGAGTGAAATACAACAAGTTTCCACTTTTCTTGTATTCAAGACCTAAAAACACAAATACTTGCAAAATAGGGTTAAATTCCACATAAAAATAGCAAAAAGCATAGGAAAATGATCATAAAAATAGGTTTAATTTTGGCTCGATCACCTGCGTAAGTAATTGATTTGTCCAAGAAAACTTTGCAACTCCTTATTTGTTGCAGCTTTTGCATCAAAAATTGCTTTAGTTATGTTTTTATCAATTTCTATCCCTTTCCTATGAACTAGAAGACTTAGGAAATGACCAGCTTGAACTCCAAATGCATATTTCAAAGGATTCAATTTCAAACCCCTTAATCTAGTTCTGCTCCATAGCATTTCAAGCCTACTAAGGTGTTCATCAAAATCAGTAGCCTTAACTACAATATCATCTATATAGACCTCTACATATTTCCCAATCATATCATGGAAAATAGCATTCATAGCCCTTTGATATGTGGCTCCTGCATTGTTTAACCCAAATGGCATTACAACCCATTCATAAGTTCCTAAAGAACCTGGACATCTAAATGCAGTTTTAGAAATATCATCTTCAGCTATGAATATCTGATTATATCTAGAATAACCATCTAAAAATGACATAACCCCATTCCCAGCAGCAGAATCAATTAACATATCTGCTATTGGCATAGGATATTCATCTTTAGGTGAAGCATTGTTTAAATTCCTAAAATCAATGAACACTCTAAGTTTTCCATTTTTCTTCATTACTAGGACTATATTAGACAACCATTCAACATACTTACCAGGCCTGATGAATCTAACTTTTAACAACCTCTCTATTTCTTCTTTTATTTTAGGGTAAATATCAGGTGCTACCCTTCTAGCAGGTTGTTTATGTGGTTTGACATTAGCCTTAAAGGTAACCTGTGCTCCACTAGGTCCCTACTCAGTCCAGGCATATCAATATAATCCCAAGCAAATCAATTTTTAAATTTAATTAACAAACTTACTAATTGCTTTTATTGAATTTCTGATAAGAATGAACTTACAAAGGTTGGTTTTGATTCACCAGAATCTGCCCCCAAGTTCACTTCTATTAAAGGATCGTGCATTGTAACATGCACTTCCTCCTTTTCCATCTCTTCTGATAAAGAAACTTGACTATCTACAATGTAAACTGACTTTGCACTTTCTTCATCTTCAGCATGGAACAAACTTTTTTCAATGGAATAAGCCTGAACTTTCTTCAGAGTCTCTTTTATCACAAATGAAAAGTCTCTATTCATCATCAACAATCTCTTCTATAACTACTGATGAAGTTCTCACCGAGTCTAAAATAGCTTCCACAGATAACTTACTCCAATATTTGTTATCAATCAATGAAGTAGCCTTTGGTGCTTCACCATTCAGGCCTTCTTCAATTCTCAGAGGACCATATGTGTTGGAATAATGTTGAGCATCCAAACAACCAACTACAAATGGCTTGTTGTCTGCTTGAACAATCTCAATTTCTCCATTCTCTTTGTACAATAAAACTATCTGATGTAATGATGATGGAATTGCACTATTAGAATGAATCCAATCTCTACCTAATAATGCATTATAAGTAGTTGAAGAACTGATAACAATGAAAGCAGTAACTGAACTTACCTCTCCAACTTGTAAGTTTACTGGTAAGATACCTTTAGCCCTTGTAGCACCACCATCAAATCCAAAAATAACTATATCTGAAGGCAGCAGCTCTGTACTTTTAGCTTTCAACTTTGACAGCATCCTATGAGGGATTACATTTACAGCAGCTCCATTGTCCACCAAAATCTTCTTCACAGGGAGTCCATTCATTACAGCAGAAATGTATAGTGGTCTCAGATGTTGAGTAAGTTCGGTTGGTGGCTTAACAAAAGACACTTTCCGTTGCTTACTTTCCACTATGATCTCATTTGGTTGACCTGATTCAACACTTGCACTATCTGATTCTTCTTCAACATTTGCTTTTGGAATCCAATCTTCTTCCTCTTCTAAACTCAAGGATGCTATTGGCTCTATTGACATTTCTTCTGTCCCACTTACTTCATTTGAAGAATTATGTTTTCCATAAGCCAAAAATGCATTAGGCAAAACATAATTGACTGACACCTTAGCAGGTAAGTTAGAACTTCCTTAGTGTGATGATTCTCCCTTAGATTCTTCTTTCTTTCTATCAAACCTAGGGTTTTTACTTTCTATTCCTCCATTGCTCTTCCATTTGGACTGCATTTACTTGCATATCATCACCTTCAGGTTCCTCATTTGGAACTACATAAGTTCTATCTGTTAAACCCCAATCTTTAGCCATCTGCATGTAGTTTTGCTTAGCTACTTGATTGAACTTTTGCCATTTCCTTCTTTGAGTTCTAGGCATATCCTTATATGGAGGAAGTCCCATCTCCTGAGGATCTACATATAATTCTGAAAACCATCGATCTGCAGGAGTATCATGTGGTGGCTTGAAGGATTTCTTCTCTCTATTCTGTGAAGAATTCACCCTTTCCCACACATTTCTCCTAGGTAAAGGCTGTTGTGACAAAATTCTTCTCTCAACAGGCTCTCCTACTTCTACAACTTGCCTTTGGCTGTTCTGAACCATTCTGACTTGTCCTTGTTGAATAAAATGAGGAAACATAGCTTTCCCTCTTCCAAAGCTCCTTCTAGGAGGAAACTCACCCCTAAAATCTCTTACAGGGTAACTGCTTCCTACATGAATACTTTGAACTGATCTTGGGTAAGGCCTATGATACCTTTCCCTAGGAATCTGTCCTCTATCTGGTACAAACTTATGTTCAAAGTTATTAGGAAATCTTCTCCCATTATGAACTGGAACTCTCTTTTCTCCCATTTTAAGTTCTTCTTCTCTCATAATATCAGCAAAAGACCTTTGTTGTTGTTGTCCTTGCATTTCTTTGATCTATGGTTCTCTTGAGTTCAACCCTTGTTCATTTTTTGGAACAATCATAGCATCTACACACTTACTCAATATCTCCAGAAGCTTCCTTTTTTCTCCATTAGAACTTCCTGAACTCACATTCTCTTGGGACTGTGACCTTTCCAACTCAGATATCATAGGAGTCAATGTACTAATAGTTACACCAGGAGGAAAAGGATTCTGATCAATCATCATAGCCTTATCTCCATTAGGAAACTTTAGCTTTCCAGCCTAATTGCATCCTGTAAAGAATGTCACAAAGACAAACAATTGTTAGTTGAGTGTGACCAATTGTTATGCCATTTACAATATCTTTTATCCTTTATTTCAGATTCTGCTAGAATTTTATGATCATCTTTTAGCCTTATTTTCTTATCTTTTAACAATACATCAAAGATTTGCTCAGTTTTTGTAATGTCAAAAGAAAATTGCCTATTAACTTTGTCAAATTTTCCAATTAGTTTTTTAACATTCTCATTATGAGATGTCTTTCTCAATGCTGTATAAACATGAGGTTTACTCAACTTGAGTTCAGCAACATTTATATCAATATCATCATCAGAGTAATAACCTAGACCAACATTGACCTCATTTTGAGCATAATAAATTGCTCTAGGCACTCTTCTTTTACCATCATCTTCTTCTAAAAGTCTTTCATATTTAGAAACACATGATGCCATTTGAGCCAAGTCTACAAACTCCCTATCTTCAAACTTTTTCCTAAGTTCAAGGACTAAGTTACTTCTAGCTATGCTAACATGCTCTTTTTCTGGCAATTGCACCAGAAGTCTAGACTTGACTTGTCTATATCGAGCAATGAAGTCTTCTACTTTTTCATTAGGTTTCTGTTTTAGTTTGGCTAAATCTGCCATGGTTACTTTAGGTTCTGTCCTATAGAATTGAGCATGGAATGCAGTCTCCATTTGATGCCAATTAAAGAAAGAAATTGCTGGTAAATTAATAAACCAGTTAAATGCAGCACCAGTGAGGGTATTACCAAACATTCTAAGTTTGACATAATCAGTCACATCTCCACATCTAATGCTAAATCTACCAATATGCTCCAATGTAGATTGACCATCTTCACCAGAAAACACTGAAAAATCAGGAACTTTATACCCTCTTGGGAATGGATTGCATTGGTCAATCCAATCCGGATATGGTTTCCTGTACACAGGTCTTTGTCCACCTCTTCCTACTGGCACTAACTGCTCTTGTAAGATTCCTAGAACTTGATCTCTCAACATGTTCTGAAGATCATTGTCTCTTCTAATAGGATTTTGAACTTGTTCATAATTACAATAAACATTAGCTTCATTTCTAGGCTGAGATTGCCCCCATGCCTCTGTAGCATTTCTATTCTGGTTAAACTGATTATTCACAGGCATCCTAATGTTATCCCGAATTTCTTCAACTGTCTTATTTCTATTTGTGGTATACCTATCCATTTGAGGCAGGATAGTTTGATCCGGACTTATCCTTCCAGATCTTCCATTACTAATACTATCCATAACATTTCCTGTTATTGGATTTGAACAAGCACCAGGTTCCCTAATAATTATACCATGAGGAGGTCTGATGTTACTCACCCTAGTCACATTATTTTGCGAACTTCCATTAACAGAATTCGATACCCTAATACCTTTTGGTGTAGTACCAGCATTCAAAGTAGTCATAGATATAACACGCTTAGACAGATTATTGATTGCATCAGTTAAAATTGCACGATTATGACCATTTTGTTCTATCATTGCATTTTGTGATTGCAAAAGCAAACTCACCTGTTCTGCATTTTTATCAGTATTCATTTGTGCTTTCTGCACTTGCGAGATTAATTCCATCATTGCTTGTGTCAACATAGCAGGAGTTACTCCCTCATCAGAAGTCGATATTTCACCAATTCTGATATTTTCATTTACATTTACATTTACATTAGAGAGGTTGAATTATCTTCTTCCTTATTGTTGCTATGCCTAGTTTCTGAAGGCATGACTTGCACAAAATTCCCTAGTGTCCCACCAAGTGTGCCAATTTGTTTGATTGTCTGAATTTAAGGGTTCTCACCCTTGTTTCTTATATGCAAGAGTGGGGAATTTCAATCAAAAGTACAGAATTATAAGGATCTTTGAAACAAGAGATTTTATTAAGGACACTAGAAAATACAAGAAAATGAGATTCAAAGATCTCTGATTACTTCGTTACAAGTGATTAAGGAAAATGCTAAGTTAAAGAACTACTCCTAAGTTACAAGACTACACTAATTCTAAGGGTTACCCTACAAATCTAGCCAACTATGATGATAATTTGACTTCTTGTTATTGATGAATTTGCCAACCCTTTCTTCATAAGAAAAACTCTTATCTAAAATGTCCAAATTAGTGGTGAATTAACCACTCATCCGCATTTAATTACACATGTGAATTGCATTTAACTTGTCCATATTTTAAGTGGAAATAACCGGCCACTAATTCACTTAATTAAACAATTTTAACCACCATTAACCATATTAATTAATTCTTCTAGGCTTAAAAACTCTTTAGAACCAAAAAATAATTAACTCAAGCCCAAGTATTTTCTTGTCTTAATTCTCTTAAGCCCAAAATCACTAGGCCCGGTCCTAGTATTAATTTTGCACCCAACAATAGTATATGCTAATTTTTTTTACATGTTTTTCGTTGTACTCTTTTTAAATGGAGGACAAATTTTATTTATTTTTTTGCTTTTCTTTTTTTTGAAATAAGATTTTATTTTTTTCTTAAATCTAGTATTGGAAGGCAAATTACTTTGAAAGAGGTGTGGAAATATATGAAAATACAAAACTTTAAAAAAAATGCTTCCACTTTTTTTTTCTAAAACATGAAGTAAGTATCAGTTAAAATTACCTGAAATGTCACAGTGAACCTATTATAACTAGCGCGAAAGGAATATGACACAATGTTTGGTCTGTCAGAAATAGCCCTTTCCAGATTCTATTAAAGATTCATTGAGATTGCATTGCTTAGAGCTTTTTTTTTTTTTTTTTTTGTGAAAATTGCTTAGAGAAAGAATATCACCATCTACTAATTAATATCTAACTTCATAAAACAATTGTGGTTATGTGAAAATATAGATATGTTTTGATTCCTAAGTTAAAGTACGAAAGTGATAATATATATATCTATCTATCTATACTATATACTATATATATAAAAGCACGAATAAGTAGAAACATTATTTTTTCTGATTGTAGCTTTTTCTTTCAAATATATTTTTTAATTGTCATCATTAAAAAAACATTTTAATTATTTCATTATTAAAATAATGGAAATTTAGATTATCCTCATTAATTAGGATCCAACGGGGCCAATAGAAATGTTCCACATCATCTTTAGCATCTAAATTTTCGTCCAAAACATTTTTTAAGTAGGTTTAGGAGAAGATCAATTCTGTGCAAAAATTTCAAGGGCAAAATCATCCATCGGAACGGCAGAATTAGGTTTCGAGATAAACATAAAAGTTGTAGATCTTGGAATCCTCTTTCCAACGGTACCACATTTGCATTTTTCTAAGCTCTAGATTCAAAGTTATGAATTTTCTTGCAAATCTGCTCTTATTAAGTCCTCCTTTGAATATGAATTAACAATGCTGCATCAGACTAAATCATTACTGCATCATAATTACCGATTGGACTTGGACTCCTTCTTTGGGCTTCCATATTAACGAATCGGGTCTAAGAATATCAAATTTAGGCTTCAAGACATCTGGCTTGGCAATTCGGGTTTCATGTACTTAAACAGGCCTACTAGGCCGAAATGAGACAAAATCAAATAGTTTCTCTAAATTGATCCAAAATGGCTCTAAATCTTCGTCTTCCTAAAACATAGCTCCAAACGGGTCTAAAATAGCAAATAAGATAAATATAAGGGTAAAACGATACATACGACTATCAAAATAAGACACAAACGCATAGAACATATAAAATAAATTAGCTCTTATCAATGTTTCATTTTCTTATCAATTTAAAAATATATTTATCTATCTATATCTATCTATACTATATATAAAAGTACGAATAATGGTAAACTTTATGTTTTTTCGATTATACCATTTTTTCAAATATATTTCTAAATTTGTTATGAAACTAATGAAGAACACCAAGAACAATAGAGAGAAAAGAGAGAGAATTTCTATTATTCAGAGAGGGGAGAATACAGAAATCTGTGTTGTGTTGTAAAATGACCTAGGAGACTCCTTCTATATAGTGGAGTAGATCCCCTTTACATTTAATGCTAATCTGCTTTACTTGCAAGCAAAGTAAAATCTAACGGTCTAGGATGCTCCAGGAACCTTCCAGGTAATTTCCTTGATTCTCTCATTAATGCTTGATTCTCTCTTAAACCAAAATGTGCTTAATATAGTTGGGCTTATAGTATGGTGTGGAGTCCATAATTCCATAACACTCCCCCTTGGACATAACACCACTATAACAACCCATTTGGACATGTAGCTAGTGCCTCGTTAAAAACCTTAAGCTGGAAAACCCAATGGGACAAAACCAGTCATAAGGAAAAAAGAGTGCAGCATATCAAGTCCATTTTGCCTTCTGGACAAATATTACATGTGCTCTTTATTGCCTCATTAAAAACCTTGTGTCGGAAAACCCAGTGGGACAAAACCGAACAGAAGGGAAAAAGAGTGCTAGAGCAATTTAAGTCCATGTAAATGTCTTCAGGACAATTACATCTAAATGTGCTAATGTTGCCTCATTAAAAACCTTAAGTCGGAAAACCCTGTGGGACAAAACTGATCATAAAGGAAAAAGAGTGCAACGCACTTTAAATTCATAATCGCTCCCCCTGAATTAAAACAAACAACCACTTCTGGGGTATCTAAACATTTCCACTTCTGAGAATTCAATCTTGCATCTAACTAGCTCGCCATATACCAATGCCATAAAATGATTTCTCAAATATTGTTGATGCTGGCAACAACTTTGGTAATAGATGTGCAAGATTGTTAATGGAGCGAATCTAACATCAATTTGTCGACTTTCTTGGAGTTCATGAGTATAAAATTTTGGCGAGAGAGTCTTGGTCTAATCACCTTAATATATTCTCCCTGACATGTGCAATACAAGCAACATTATCATCATAAATTATCATGGGAGAGTCTATAACCGGTTTCAATACACAATTCCTTTGAATATATGCTATAACAAAATCATAATCATAACCAAACACACTCTCTTGTGGCCTCATAGAGGGAGATAAACTCAGAGTGGTTGGAAGATATAACTACTAGCTTTTGCTCAGTAGATTACCAAGAATAATTGTATCGTTATAGCATAATAGGTAACCGGTTTGAGAGCGAGCTTTATGCGGATCAGACCGATACTCCGCATTAGCAAATCCTACTAAACCAAGATTAGTAGATTTCTTAAAATAACCCCAAAACTATGGTAAACCGGAGATGACATAAAATATGCTTAACAATATCTCCGAGTTGGCTAATAACTTGAAACATGCCAACAAATCTATCGCAAATGCGATTTTAGGTCAAATGTATTGTGCCAAATACATTAATCCCCTCTGTTAGTATTGAGGTATGGTACTTCAGGACCAAACATATCCTCATCAGTTTGTTTAGGACGAAACATGTCCATTTGGGGATCAAGGGACCTTATAACCATAGGGGTGCTCAAAGTACTTCATTTACTTTGTGCTCAAGCTCTAGACCAAGACATAATTTGGTTTTACACAAATCCTCAGACTCCTTATCAAATAGTTAGCAGTTTGAGACAACTCTTCAGGAGTTCCAAATTATATTGTCAACATAAACTGCTACTATAGCAAATCCAGTTTACGATTTCTTAATAAACACACATGGGTAGATGGGATCTTTCTCTTACTTAATCAAGTACACGCTTAAGCGTTGATACCACATGTGGCTGGATTGCTTCAACCCATATAAAGATCTTTTACAACTTTTGAGAATAAGTTGCGGGGTGTGTATGCTTCAGGCATTTTAAATCCAACAAGGAATATAAATATTGGAATGTATGCTTCAGGCATACTATTTCCCTTGAACCATAAGTATGTCATCACAATGTTCATATAACATGTTTCCAACTCTATAAGGAAATGAATTTGTATTCATCACAAGTGAATACATTACAATCAGCCCAGTTCTCTAAGTGAACCCTTGGGCGACAGGTCAGGTTTTATACCTCACGACCTTATTTTCTTCATTTCATTTCCAAAAAAAAATACTGATTTGAATCCAACGGGTTTAAGTCCAAAGACATTATTCTTTGGCAAGGGAAGCCAATTCAACCTTGATTGCTTCCTCCCATATAGGCCAATCTTGCCTTTGATGACATATGGTTATAAACTGAGATTCATTATCATCGATTAAATTTCATGAGCGATTTAGAGAGCGAACGCATCATCGATGATCATCTCATTATAATGGAAAATCTAGTATTCCCAGGGTCAGTGATCTTTTCATGGGTTTGTGCCACTACAGGGGCAATATGCTCATGAATTTATGCCTTTTCAGGGGCAATATTATTCAGTATTTTGCTCTCTTTATTTTGTGCCATATCAGGGCAACTTGGTTTCCTCGATAAAGACCAATTTGCTCTTCTAGAGCATATTCTAAATTTCCCCCCCTTCTTTTTCGAGGAACTATATCTTTTGATCCCATCGGTTTTCCATGCTTCAGGCATGGTCACTTTGATCCATTATATTCTTCAGGAACATCTATCTTAGTTGGAACATTCACAGCTTAAAATTAGTAGTCTGATGAAATACATTGGGCAATTGATTGCAATAACTTGCAAATGGATCAAATTTTGCACCTTTCATATTTATATATAATTGGGTCTTAATGAGACAGTCTTTTTACTATTAGAAAACTTCAAGTTTTCATGCTATCCATCATTGGAAGCCTTTAGTTTCCCAAGTAATGGGAACTGATCGGTCGTCAGCAATCATAAAAATAATCCCAACAATTACTAACTATAAATAGCTAGGGCAAGTAGGGGTCGATCCCAAAGAGAGATAGGTTATTATTCTTTTTCTTATTAAAAACAAAATAAATAAAGAGAATTTTGGAAGTAGAATTTAATTAAATCTAACAAACAAGTAAAATTAACTAAGAGAGCAGTCAAGAAAATTTAAGAAAACAATTAATTGAAAAGCAGTGAATAGATTGAGAAAATAATTAACGAAAACCCTCCAACATAGAATTAATCTCCCTCTTGACATAAATAACATGGATCATTGATATCTAAAGATTATGAAAACTTTGGATAGCTTGTTGGAATTAAATCCTAAATTACCTAAATTAGATAAGATTTCCCTTCCAGGCTTAAATTATCCCTATCATTCTTTTAACAATTAATTTTCCTTCCGGGCTTAAGAACCACTAAAGAACAAAGCATTAAGAACTAGTAATTTATAAACAAGCACAACAAACAATTTCTTGCCCATTGATTCTTATCTCTCTTGGAAGGAATTTCCATTCTCCTCCAATTGCTACAAACAATTAAATCCGAATTTCCATCCTAGATTTAATCTAGCTAATGTTAACTTAATTTATCAAGATAGAGTTGACTCCAATCAATCAAAACAAGCAACATAGAATTAAAACAGAGATTTAAGAAATACCCTAAACAATTTTCATATAAAAGCACAAAATCTCACCATGATATAAGTCAAGAGATCAATTAAATTCTACATTGGAGAAAAGAAAAGGATTACTCACTCATGAATTGAGTGAGCATCTACAAATAAGAAGAAGAAAACTTATCTATGGATGAAGAAGAAAAGGGGGCGGCGGCTCCTAGGTTTTCTCCTCCAAATCCTCAAGCAATTCTACAATATATTTTTCTAAAGAGAGAATACATCAAAACCTAGACCTAAGGTGGCTATTTATAGGAGAAAAATAACCTAAAGACTCCTATTAGACTTAGGATATAAGTCTAGGACGTTCTAGGGGCTGAATTGGTCTCCAAGTTGGCTTAAAAGTCTTCCTAGGGTCCAAATCCAAGTGAAAATAGGATCCTGAAATTTTCAGAAATCGAACCGCAACTTCGACATCAGTTTTGGGCTTGAAAACGGCAGAACTGGGCTTTGGACTTCAAAGGAAAGTTGTAGATCTCGGAGTTAGCTTTTCAACGGCTACTTATGGGCTTAAAACGGACATCTGAGTAGAAAGTTATGGCCTTTCTACCGAGACTGCGCCAATTCCTACTCCAAATAGGACTAGTTACGGGAAATTACGGGATTTGGATAATTCCTTGGATATAGGCACCACCAATTAGGATTTTAACTCCAATTATGGATTATATGGGCTGAGTATAATCCCATATAAATTATCCAAAAATCCTTAACTTTCGGGCTTGTTCTGGGCTTGGCTCCAATCCTTTGCAATTTAAGCTCCAATCTTCAATTCTTGCTCCTTGAAATAATTCTTCAATGATCTTCAAGTCTTCAAATTATCTTCAAGAAATCTTCAAGCACGAACTTCGAATCTTCAAATCTATACTCAAAATTACTTTACTATTATCTGTGTAAAAAGTCATCAAAATAGCTCCAAAAGTAGTGAAAATTAACAAATTTCCAATTTCACATCTCTTAAAGACTCAAAACACAAATATCATCAAAATAAGGCAAATTAGAGCATAAATAGACCCAAAAACATAGAAAAATAGCCATAAAAATAGGGTTGTTTTTGGCTCGATCATAATTTCCCCCACACTTGAACTTTGGTAGTCCCTTAGCAAAATCAATGTAAGTTAATCAAAAACAATTTTCAAAAGATCAATTTGAATTCATACTTATATCAAAGAACCAATTTAACCATGAAATCAAAATAACAAAGAACATTAACAATACTTAATCCAAAGATCAATCAATAACAAGCATCATCATTCTTAAGTAGCCATAATCAAAGTAGCTCTAATCACTTACCATCCTTCACTCTTATAACTACTTCTTTCTATAGGCTTGCATCTTCATCTTTCTCTCCATTACTCAAAAGATTACAATATCATAAATAAATCAAGGGTTCATGTGGGTTATAATAGTTTTTAAGGGTAATTGGTTTTAGAAAAATGAGGTTACTAACCTCTGAAGTGTTCATGTTTAGGGGTTACTAACGCCCTTTATTATTTTGAGGCTATTAGCACTCTAGAGGGACAATATTTCTGCCATTCCATGCCTCTTATCCTCTTCCCAAGGGTTACTAACTCCTTTTGTTTAAAGAGAAGAGTGACAACAATGGAACTTTTCAAATCTTTAAATTTTAAGGCAGAAGATATCTCTACTCCTCTTGTATGAAAGCACTTCTTTTATGAAATAATTTTTTTTAATTACCCTTTATAGAGATAGTCCCCCACACTTATTCTTGACACATTCATAGCATGCTTTCTTAATTGTAACTTCAATCAAGATTCAACACAAGTTCTAGAAATAGATAATCATAAAAGCAATGAATGATAAGATCATATCACAAACTTCAATTATACCTAATTCTAAGAAATCAAAACTTCTTGCTATAAATCAATCAATGAATAAAGCATTACTAAAAATTCTAAGCATTCATCAATCATAATCAAATAAATAACTCAATATATGCATGAAAAATCAAATAGTTTGAAAAATCATCAAATTTTTAGTACTTCAAAAATCAATTTTTCGAAAAACTTTTCAAAAATTGGGGAATAAAAGATCAATCCATCAATCAATCCATCAACAATCAAATTGTAATCCTAGGTTCTCATGCAACTCATGCAAAAACTATCATATGACTCAATTATCAAATAATAACCCTATCAAGTATTCACCCCCCCACACTTGAAATTCACATTGTCCTCAATGTAAAAACAATCAAGAAATTAATTCATGCAAAGGTAGCTTACCAAAAATAAAGAGAAAAAGTTTAAGAAGCATACCTGGATAACTTGAAAAGAGTGATCAAGTCATAATCCTAAGAGGTTTGTTTAATTAAAGAGAATAGTTAGAAACATACCTGGAATAAAAGTCTCTTACCTAGTAGGAAGAAATAATTTGAAAGCAATCAGTAAGTCAAATCCCAGTTAAAATAGGACTTGAAGTACTCATGGACTGAAGACACGGATGGCGCGGCACATGGGGCGGGCTGGCCTGGAGATTGCGCGACATAGCTCGGGGACTGGCCGGTCTCGCCTGGTGAGAGGTACTGGTGGCCTGGCCTGTCGCGTGCTAGCCTGGCGGTGGCACGGCATAGCCTGGTTAGGTCTGGCAAGGGCCTGGACTGCTGCGGGATGCGGCCTGGTTTGCTTTGGCTGGTGCGCGACAAGACCTGGTCATAGCTAGGCTGGGCTGCGCGGTGGCGCGGTCTGGTCTGGGCTGTGCTGCGGCATTGGTCTGGTGCTGGCCGGGTCATGACACGGTATTGGCCTAGTGATGGCCGGCAATGCCGAGCCATGACCGGACATGGTCCCTTGCTTCCATTTTTTTTTTTTTACAAAAAAGAAAAATAGTTAGAGATTAAAATTGTTGGGTTGCCTCCCAACAAGCGCTTGTTTAAAGTCATTAGCTCGACTTTCCCTTTGTTCTTTAACCTTAAGTTGGAAGATAAATTGGATCCTCCAACTTAATTTCTTCGATCAATCGTATTGACAATGGCTCGAAGAAAGACTTAAGTCTTTGTCCATTGACTTTGAACTGTTTCTCAGAAGCTGGATTATAAATATCCACAGATCCATTGGGATATACTCTAATTATTTCAAAAGGTCCAGACCATTTTGATTTTAACTTGCCATGGAAATTTTTTACCATGCTGTTAAATAGTATAACCTTTTGGCCTTCATGAAACGATCTTCGGAGTATTCCTTTGTCATGGATAGCCTTAGTCTTCTCCTTGTAAATTCTTGAATTCTCATATGCTTCATTCCTAATTTCTTCAAGCTCTTGTAATTGTAACATCCGTTGAATTCCAGCTTTGTCAAAGTTAAGATTGCATTGCTTTACTGCCCACCATGCTTTGTGCTCTAATTCCACAAGTAAATGGCATGGCTTACCAAACACAATTCTGGACATACCTAGAGGTGTCTTGTAAGCTGTACGATAAGCCCATAAAGAATCTCCTAGTCGCATACTCCAATCTTTTCTTTAAACATTAACTGTCTTCTCCAAAATCAGCTTCACTTGACGGTTTGATACTTCATCTTGACCACTAGTTTGAGGATGATATGAAGTAGATACCTTATGTCGTACTCCATATTTTTCAACCAGTGCTTGCACAATCTTGTTGCAGAAGTGAGTACCTCGATCACTGATTAGATATCTTGGTATCCAAAATCGATGAAGAATATTATTCTTCAAGAATTTGATCACTGTTTTTGCATCATCCTTCTCCGTAGCGATAGCTTCAACCCATTTAGAAACATAGTCCACGGCTAGAAGGATGTAATTCTTCTTATCTGATGGAGGAAAAGAACCCATGAAATCAATTCCCCATACATCGAAGACTTCAGCAACGAATATAGGTGACTGAATCATTTGGTTCCTTTTTGATATGCTTCCAACCTTCTGGCAGCGTGGACAAGTCTTACAGAATTCATAAGAATCCTTAAAGATTGTAGGCCTAATAAAGTCCGCAGTCCAAAATTTTCCTTGCTGTCTTTTTGTGTCCAAAGTGGCCTCCACATTCATCACTGTGGCAGAACTTCAAAACTGATTGAATTTCATTATCAGGGATGCATCTTCGCATGACTTGATCAGATCCTTGCCTCCATAAGTACGGATCATCCCAAAGATAATATTTAGCATCACTTATGATCTTTAACTTCTTTCCTTTGCTAAGATCTGGGGGAAGGCGATGAGCAACCAAGTAGTTGGCAATATCAGCATACTAGGGAAGTTGAGATACGGCTAACAAGTCTTCAAAGGGTAGTGCTTCATTAATTGCAGTCTCTTCTTCCTTGCCTTCAATTCTGCTTAGATGATCGGCAACGACGTTTTCTGCTCCCTTCTTATCCTTGATTTCGATATCAAGTTCTTGAAATAACAAAAGCCATCGCATAAGCCTAGCTTTTGCTTCTTTCTTTGACATGAGATATCTCAATGCAGCATGATCGGAGTAGATTATCACCTTAGATCCCAAGATGTATGGACGAAACTTCTCCAATGCAAAGACAACAGCAGCATCTCTTTTTTTGTGGTGGTGTAGTTCTTTTGAGCAGCATCTAGAGTTCTTGAAGCATAGTAAATAACATGGGGTACCTTGTCTACTCTCTGACCTAGAACAGCTCCAATAGCGACGTCACTTGCATCACACATGATCTCGAACGGTAGTCTCCAATCAGGCGGCTTCACAATTGGAGTGGTGGTGAGTGCAGTCTTCAATTTGTCGAATGCTTCTTTGCAATCATCTCCAAATTCGAACTCTACATCTTCTGAAGTAGTCGACACATGGGTGCTGAAATCTTTGAAAAATCCTTGATAAATCTTCTGTAGAATCCAGCATGGCCTAAGAATGAACGCATATCTTTGATACATGTTGGATAAGGCAGGTTCTGGACAACATCGACCTTGGCTTTGTCGACTTGCATTCCTTGATTGGATACCACATGGCCTAGAACAATGCCTTGTTCTACCATAAAATGGCATTTTTCGGCATTCAATACCAGTTTGGTTTAAACACACCTTTTCAAGATGAGTTCTAGATTATTAAGGCATTGATTGAAGTTATCTCCATAGACTGTGAAATCGTCCATGAATACTTCCATCTTATCTCCCACATAATCTTGAAAAATGCTCATCATACATCTTTGAAAAGTCGCAGGTGCATTGCATAAACCAAAAGGCATTCTTGTGTAGGCATACGTACAAAAGGGGCATGTAAAGGTAGTCTTCTCTTGATCTTCAGGTGCTATCGGAATCTGGAAGTATCTTGAATACCCATCCATAAAACAGTAGTAGGATTTGCAGGCTAATCTCTCCAACATCTGGTCAATGAATGGCAATGGAAAGTGATCTTTCTTTGTGGCGGCATTCAGCTTTCTGTAGTCGATACATACTCTCCATCCATTCTGTAGTCTTTGAGGAACGAGCTCTCCATCCTGTTTTCTACGACAGTGAATCCAGATTCTTTGGAATACTTGGACAGGGCTGACCCATTTACTATCTGATATGGCATAAATGAGACCAGCACCAAGTAATTTGAGAACTTCTTCTTTGACAACTTCAGCGAGATTTGGATTCAATCTCTTTGTGGTTGACGAACGGCTACTGCATCATCTTCAAGTCGAATCCTATGCATGCATACAGTAGGCTTATTCCTTTGATATCAGCTACAGTCCATCCAATGGCTTCCTTGTATTCCTTCAAAACTCTTATTAGTTGTTCTTCTTGTAAATTATTCAATTTACTTGAAATAACAACAGGCAGGGTCTCTTTGTCTCCAAGGAAAACATGCTTCAGGCCTTCAGGAAGTGGTTTCAGCTTGACTTCAGGTGGCTGAATAATGGATGGTAAGGGTTTAGGCGTCGGCTCCAAACTGATGTACGAAATCGATGCTTTATCTTCAACAGCAAGTAGTGTCTCCAAATCTCTGATGGTTTCTGCTACATCTTCAGGCGTCAGGACTTCTGCTTCATTGATTTCTTCTTCAACCAGGCTCTTTGTAAGGACCAATTCAAGTTCATCTTCATGGTGAAGTGATTGAACTTGAGCAGACAAACATCAATTGCATCAATAGCACAGATGGAATGGATCTCAGCAGGAGATTTCATGGCTTCATTTATGTTGAATTCAATAATTTCTACCATCTAATTCCATGCTGAGTTTTCCATCTTGCATGTCAAGTTTTGTTCTGGCTGTGGATAGAAAGGCCTTCCTAGCTGCAGCGGCATATGAGGGAGATAAAGGTCATCTTCACTCATCTTCAGGACATAGAAATCTGCAGGAAAAACAAAGTCTCCTATCTGCACTAAAACATTCTCAACTAATCCCTCAAGTTTAATGTTAGTTCTATCAGTAAATTGCACAATAAGATCAGTTTTAGTCATAGGTTCTATTTTCAATTGTGAATAAATAGAAAAAGGCATAATATTAATTGGAGAACCAAATTCACACATGGCATTCTCTATCTTATTCTTTCCTATCTTGCAAGGCAAAGAAAAGAATCCTAAATCATTACATTTATGATGCAATTTTCTCTGATATGCAGCAGATATATTCTTATTCATGCAAGCAAATTTTTCAGAAAATTTACTCTTGGTGGTGCATAGTTCCTTAAGAAAAGTAGCGTACCTGGGCACTTTTGCGATTTCATCAAGTGAAGGAATATTTACCTCTCGATTACGAAGTGAATTGAGTTGATTTGCAAACCTTTGAGGGAACGGTGGTGGCCCGTAAATGGTCTCCATCTTTTTCATCCCTTCGAATCTTGATCGAGGTCGCGAAGTTTTTGGTGATGAAGTAGGTTGCTCCTCCTTGATTTTGGACGAAATCTCCTCTTCTCTTAGCAATTGAACATCGGTTGTAGCAGCAGGTGGTGGCATCGCTGGAAAAACAGGTGCTGATGGTGGCGTTAGTGCTGTTGAGGATGGAACATCAGGCAATTCCACCTTTTGAGCATACCATTGTTGAGTTTCTTCAATAGCATTGATTCCACATCCATGTATGTTCTCATTCATATGCCTTTGCGGTACATGTGAATCAATTTGGGTAGACGCTCGTGACTGGATATTCATGAAGTCGGCAAACATCTTAGCTAGATTTCCACATTGACTAGTTAATGAAGATATAGAATGATCAGTTCGATCTACAAATTCCATCAACTCCTTGCGGATTTCTGATATCTCCGATTCCTTTGTTGTGTCGACTTTATTAGTTGTGCTGAATTGGTGAATGTTCTCAATCATGGTGTTGAGCAGTGTCCTTGCTTCTTCAGGGGTTTTGAGTGTAAAACTCCCTCCACTTGCTGAATCGATGTACATCCGATCTTTATAGAGGAGACCATCATAAAAGTTCTGAATTAAAAGTGCTTCACTCAGGTTGTGATAAGGACAACTCGCACAGATCTCGTTGTATCTCCCCCAGTATTGATGCCACTTCTCGTCATCTAGTTGTTGACAAGCAGTGATTCTCTTTCTGACATCAGTACGCTTCGCTTCAGGAAAGTACTTGTTCAAAAATACTGTCTCCATCTCCTTCCAAGAATTTATGGATTTTGATGGCAGACTTATGAACCAGTTTCTCGCTTTTCCTTCTAATGTCAAAGGAAAAATTCGAAGTCTTACTTCCTCTTGAGGTATCCCAGTGATTGCAGCACACTTGATAAAGAAACTATGTAGATGCTCATGAGGGTTCTCATGAGATTCTCCTTGAAAAATAGGCATCATGCGGATTACTGCTGACGGCAATTTGCAAGTCATATCCAAGGTAGGATAATCAATGCAGAGGGGCGGCAATTCACAGTTGAAGTTCAGCTCCCGTAACGTTTTTGGTTGCGCCATTAGATCTTTTCTGCAAAACAAAGATGATCAAGTGCAAATCTAATAGAAAAATAAATAAATAAAGAAATAAAGAAAAAGAAATTGAAAACACAATCTCCCCGGCAACGGCGCCAAAATTTATGATCGGTCGTCAGTAATCATAAAAATAATCCCAACAATTACTAACTATAAATAGCTATGGCAAGTAGGGGTCGATCCCAAAGAGAGATAGGTTATTATTCTTTTTCTTATTAAAAACAAAATAAATAAAGAGAATTTTGGAAGTAGAATTTAATTAAATCTAACAAACAAGTAAAATTAACTAAGAAAACAGTCAAGAAAATTTAAGAAAACAATTAATTAAAAAGCAGTGAATAGATTGAGAAAATAATTAAAGAAAACCCTCCAACATAGAATTAATCTCCCTCTGGACATAAATAACATGGATCATTGATATCTAAAGAGTATGAAAACTTTGGATAGCTTGTTGGAATTAAATCCTAAATTACCTAAATTAGATAAGATTTCCCTTTCAGGCTTAAAATTATCCCTATCATTCTTTTAGCAAATTAATTTTTCCTTCCGGGCTTAAGTAACCACTAAAAGAACAAAGTATTAAAACTAGTAATTTATAAACAAGCACAACAAACAATTTCTTGCCCATTGATTCTTATCTCTCTTGGAAGGAATTTCCATTCTCCTCCAATTGCTACAAACAATTAAATCCGAATTTCCATCCTAGATTTAATCTAGCTAATGTTAACTTAATTTATCAAGATAGAGTCGACTCCAATCAATCAAAACAAGCAACATAGAATTAAAACGAGATTTAAGAAATACCCTAAACAATTTTCATATAAAAGCACAAAATCTCACCATGATATAAGTCAAGAGATCAATTAAATTCTACATTGGAGAAAAGAAAATGATTACTCACTCATGAATTGAGTGGGCATCTACAAATAAGAAGAAGAAAACTTATCTATGGATGAAGAAGAAGAGGGGGCGGCGGCTCCTAGGGTTTCTCCTCCAAATCTTCAAGCAATTCTACAATATATTTTTCTAAAGAGAGAATACATCAAAACCTAGACCTAAGGTGGCTATTTATAAGAGAAAAATAACCTAAAGACTCCTATTAGACTTAGGATATAAGTCTAGGACGTTCTAGGGGCTGAATTGGTCTCCAAGTTGGCTTAAAAGTCTTCCTAGGGTCCAAATCCAAGTGAAAATAGGATCCTGAAATTTCCAGAAGTCGAACAGCAACTTCGACATCCGTTTTGGGCTTCAAAACGGCAGAACTGGGCTTTGGACTTCAACGAAAAGTTGTAGATCTCGGAGTTAGCTTTCCAACGGCTACTTATGGGCTTAAAACGGACATCTGAGCAGAAAGTTATGGTCTTTCTATCGAGACTGCGCCAATTCCTACTCCAAATAGGACTAGTTACGGGAAATTACGGGATTTGGATAATTCCTTGGATATAGGCACCACCAATTAGGATTTTAACTCCAATTATGGATTATATGGGCTGAGTATAATCCCATATAAATTATCCAAAAATCCTTAACTTCCGGGCTTGTTCTGGGCTTGGCTCCAATCTTCAATTCTTGCTCCTTGAAATAATTCTTCAATGATCTTCAAGTCTTCAAATTGTCTTCAAGAAATCTTCAAACACGAACTTCGAATCTTCAAATCTATACTCAAAATTACTTTACTATTATCTGTGTAAAAAGTCATCAAAATAGCTCCAAAATTAGTGAAAATTAACAAATTTCCAATTTCACATCTCTTAAAAACTCAAAACACAAATATCATCAAAATAAGGCAAATTAGAGCATAAATAGACCCAAAAACATAGAAAAATAGCCATAAAAATAGGGTTGTTTTTGGCTCGACCAGGAACACAGTCTCATAATAATCCGCGAATCTTGTGGTAAGTAAAGCACCCGTCAATGGTTGAAACAACCTAATAATGGACGGTGAAATATACCCAACATAAATGACCATACGTGTTGGGGACCCATTTTAATCGTTTGCGGCAATGCTATAGGCACTTGAATAACGCAAACAATGGTGCAAATATGTGATATGTCCGGCTCATAGCCTAGGACTAATTAAGGGGGAAATTCTATGACTGAAAGGGGCATTGATTTTCAATGGCGTGGAGCTCTACACGCATATATAATTTCTCCTTCATGGAGACCAAATAAATATTCAACCAAATGTTGATTCGTACGACTAGTACGAGCCCTATGTTCAGTCATTCCATAGGCTTCTAGCCATTTAAGATTCATAGAGAATTATCTATAGATAAACTTTCATTCTCATGAGAATAATATGTATATACTCAAAGCCTCAACAGTGGCATAATAAGTATAGTCATGACCTCTATAATGGCCCATAATAATTTCAAACATGTTCATGGCCTTTACTATGGCTCATGATACTAGCCTCTATAACGGCCCATAATGATGGCTTCTATAATAGCCCATATAAAATTACGCATGTAATTAGCATCTCACTTTTCATCAATACTATTAGCAAGGCCTTGCGGAGATGCATCTCAATATCAAGACAAAAGTCATTGCCATTCACCATAATCTATAAAATAGATGATTCCGGAATCAATATTATTATGACAACTGTAGGTGTCAAAACTCTATCGGTGATTGGCAATAATTTTGTACTTGAGAAAATGTGTTTTCCTTGTGAATAATATTCACAAATGTAATCCTTGAAGAACAAAACTTTTGTGTCTTTCAAAAAGTGTCTCCTTATATTCTTGATGATTCTTTGTATCATCATCGTGCCTGAATGACCAAGGCAATCATGCCAAAGTCTGAACGCATCAAGGTTCAATTTTCAAGGCATAATAGTAACTCTTTTGGGGAAAAACATTCAACCCAGTAATATAGGCTTCTAGCCTTTCATAGATGGTCTTCTAGCCCATCTTAAAGTGATACTTTAGAGTATCTTTATTTATTTTAGTTGTTGTCTCAAGATGTTACCCATTACGGTATACAACTGAGCAACTTCCTCATTGATTTACTTTTTAATATTGCATCTTCATGATGCAAAACAGTGCCATAAAACAACTATGTATGGCATATGGCATATTCAAAGCCATCTATTATATTGGCAGTACCAGATATGGTATTGACATTTGCTTGCAAAATGTCACACTTGAGAAAAAGTCTTTGCTCTGTAAAATGGTATGTATCGTAGCACAATCAAGCAAACATGCATTTTCCTTTTTCTCAATATTTCCCATTTGCACTTATATTGACAACTCCAGGTGTCAACTGAATAATTTATCGACAAGATGATTGTCTCAAATATAGAGTAAACAAGCGTACTAAAAATTACACTAGGTAAATTCCCAGGAAAGATGGAGGAGTCACAAACGGTCTCACTTAAAATCCAACTCCTTAGACAGAATTTACCTAGACATGTAATTAAAGCACAATGACAACTTCTAGTGTCAAATGGGAATTAGTTATGACAACTTCCGGTGTCAATAACGATTTAAAATTCATGGTGTATATGACAACTTCTGGTGTCAATTGAATAAATCATGACAACTTCTGGTGTCAATTGCAAAATCATGACAACTTCAGGTGTCAATTGCAAAATCATGAGAACTTCTAGTGTCAATTGCAAAATCATGACAACTTCTGGTGTCAATTGCAAAATCATGACAACTTCTGGTGTCATTATGGGACTTTAAATAGTCTATGGTGCCCACACTCTTATTCAGAGAGTTTAGAAATATGCCAATGATTGGCTACTCGGCAATGAGCAGTGCTCATGACATATAAATAGTATTGACTCCTCACGAAACCAAGGAGGTAGTTTATCTGCGACAAAACTTTGCCATATTTGTCTCCATAGGAGCTTGGCACTTTATTAGTTAGTAATAAAAATTTCATGCCACAAATCTCTAATAATGAGTGATATAACATAAACATATAATTAGAGATAGAATTAGAAAATTTTTGAATAGAGGGCACTGAAAAACCTTAGGAACCGGTTTCGTACAACCAAAAACCGGTCTAAAACCAACCGAACCGGTCAAAGAAGATTCTGGTCTGAACCGAGTCACTGGTCGAACTGACTAGAAGGTGTGATAAACTTTGACCGGGAGGGCGCGTCTGGCCTCCAATTTAAGCGATTTCGGTGGCGTTTGAAAGTACCGATTAGTAGTACTCGGTGGTAAGAGAGGTGAGAAAAATTGATGATTGAAAAATTTCAGATCTCGGGTCAACTCTAAAACCTTTGACCGGAAGGTGTGATCTGATACGATGTCGGAATAGGCTGAATTTTTGATATGTTACTCTCTAAGATATTCTGAATCAAATGGTGTGGGAGGTGAGAAAAAATTATGATGGAAAAAGGTACGAAATTTTTTCAGAGCTTTCTCGTGCTGATAACGTGTTATGAAACTAATGAAGAACACCAAGAACAATAGAGAGAAAAGAGAGAGAATTTCTATTGTTCAGAGAGGGGAGAATACATAAATCTGTGTTGTGTTGTAAAATGGCCAAGGAGACTCCCTTTATATAGTGGAGTAGATCCCCTTTACATTTAATGCTAATTTACTTTACTTGCAAGCAAAGTAACATTTAATGCTAATCTGCTTTACTTGCAAGCAAAGTAAAATCTAACGGTCTAGGATGCTCCAGGAACCTTCCAGGTAATTTCCTGGATTCTCTCATTAATGCTTGATTCTCTCTTAAACCAAAATGTGCTTAATATAGTTGGGTTTATAGTATGATGTGGAGTCCATAATTCCATAACAAAATTGTCATTATTAAAATATAATTTTGTGTATTGTTTTCAAATATATTTCTAAATTGTCATTATTTTAAAATTATTTTTACAACATATAATTTTATTTATAAAATTTCAATTTCTACCATACCATCTAGATTTTGGCATTATTAAAATATTTTATTTTATTTAGAAAAATTTAATTTCTACAGTACCATCCTAGATTTCTTCAGCAATCTTGCTAAAGAGGACACCACGGTCTTGCTTCCTTCTAATGCATCTGATCCTATACCAACATGATTACTCAGGCTATGACCATTTACAAGAGTATCCCGACGAAATGAGAGAGGGGACTTAAGATCGAAATTAGACACTTAATTTTACTAAATTAAACAAACTCAAAGTACAATAAGCTACTAGATTCTCAAAATTGCCTATTAAACAAATCAAGAAGTTTGATTTGCCGGCGATAGATTCTCAAAAATTGCCTATTATCTTGAAAAACATGTGACTTGTACTTAAATTGATATATTTTAAATATCTAATTTAAAAGTTACTTCAATTTAATTATGTTTTTTTTACACCTGAACATTTGACTCAATTGTAAGATGCATGCTCCCTGAACCGTGAGGTCTCGGGTCAAGTCTCATCGTATTCAATGCATGTGAGTTTTTTATGGATTTGTTATGTTCATTATAGTTTGTTTATTTGGTCATTTCTCATTATATGTTTGGGCATATAATATTTTTTTATAACGTCATATAAGGAATTATTTGATTGTAATGAGATTTGAATATTGTATTCCCTAAAAAATTAAAAAATTATTTTTTTAATCCAGAAATTTAATTATGTTACAATAATTGGATGCTTTGAATCATAATTAATTTCAATTATTTTAATAATTTTTTACTTAAAACGTGTTCCGCCATGTGCAACGCACATGAAAGTTAAAACTAGTATGTATATATATATATATATATATATATATATTGTGGTTATGCGCAAAATTTGTCGGGTCTTTTGTTTTGATGTTTTAGACCCGAATACATATAAATATTATAAGTTTTTTTTATTATTTATACATATTTATAATAATGTTAAACAATTTATATGTACATCTTAATTTAACTTAGCAAAACTCTACTAAAAATAAATTATTTATTTATTGAAAATTATATATATTTATTTTATGGGTTTAGGAGTTGTATCAGTGTATCAAAACTTATATATATTTATTTCATGTTTTAGAAAAAAAAAAAACAAAATAAAAAAAAATGGAAGCATTTTTTGTTATAGTCCAAAATGCTTCCACTTTTGATACACTGACGGTGTAAATTTTGGACTTCACAAGTGGGATGTGTAGAGTTGACACGTACCCATTATTTAAATGAAAAATTATTCAATACACCGTTAGTGAAGTTTAGCAGACTGCACATGCGGGTCTAGAAGGGTGACATGTGTCACCTAGGGACTAGATTGAAATATTTAAAATTTAATTAATTCAGAAAATGGACACGTGTCAAGTCCTCACCCCTCTTAAGGAGTCCAAATTTTACACTAATAGTGTATCAAATAATTACCCTTTTTAAATTAATTTTGTTTTCTAAATTCAATACTATTCCCTAAAGACACATGTCAACCCTTAACACTTGCATGTGTAGTTGGCTAAACTCCACTAACGATGTATTGTATAATTTTTCTTATTTTATTATTAGATTATGTGTGGTTTAATTTTTAAATTTTATTTTTATTTAAATTTAAATTATTATTTTATTTAAAAAAATTAAATATGGAAAGGACTTTATAAGGGCCTTGGACATGTCTTTAAAAATATGAACAGACCTTGGATAAAACTATAGGCCCGTTTTTTGGGAGGCCGGACTTGGGCAAATTATTAAGCCTAGCCTGACCGGGCTTGGGCAAACATTAATACTATTATTATCAAGGTTAGGTCCGGTCTAACCCGACCCATGAACAGATCTAACGGTAGAGCAAAGACACATATCAATGCTCCACCAAGCATCAATGTCTCTAATATACTTTAGAAAGTTATTGAGACAAAGGAAATGTATACTAATTTTGACCTTATGGATCCGGCTGATCGAGAGCAGTTAAACTCTCCCAACAAGTGTATTTCTGGAAAGAGTCCTAACTATAGAAGTGACGAGTTTCAAATTCGAAATCCCCCTATATACAGGAATTCAGTATATCACCATTAAGGTTAGAGAGAGAATTAGAAAACTAAACTATTTTATTATTGATTAAAATATATTAATCGGCCCTCCTCATTGAGTATTAAATTTTTTAATCTCCAAAATAAAATTGGAGATCATGTACATTAGTAGCTAGTACCTCTAATTATATTATTATACAGGAGCAGCTGCGTACGCAAGGCCTCGAACCTGAGACCTGCTTAAGCTGGAACAAGCTGCTTACCACTTGATCCAACCCCTTGTTGGTATACTTTAGAAAATTGTTAAGACAAAGGAAATGTATACTAATTTTGACCTTATGGATCCGGCTGATCGAGAGCAGTAAACTCTCCCAACAAGTGTGTTTCTGGGAAGAGTCCTAACAATAGAAGTGGGGAGTTTCAAATTCGAAATCTCCCTATACAAGATTTCAGTCTGTCACCATTAAGGTTAGGGAGGGAATTAAAATAACAAACTATTTTATTATTGATTAATATTAATCGACCCTCCTCGTTGAGTATCAAAATTCTTTAATCTCCAAAATAAAATTGGAGATCACGTACATTAATAGCTAGTACCTCTAACAATATTATTATTATTATTGAGAAAATTCTTCAATTCATTGATTTTAACAATCCGGATTATAAAAGGGTAGAGAATCTCCGCTCTAAACACAATTGAATCCAACCTCACAATCTAAGTGGGCTAATTCAATATTATTATTCCTTTTAAAAAAACTTTTTTAGGGTCAAGTGTCAACCGACTTGTGTTATATAAGGGCATTACTTGCGCAAGAAATTCTAATTAGTAGAAACCTCAATAAACTCAAAGACTGAGAAATATTTCGTGAGGTATTTGTTCTTAGTTCAATTCATCGATCGTTCCTTGAATGCCAAATTGATTGATTTTTGGTTGGTGGAAGCATGTCAGGTATTATCCAAGACCTTATCTCCGATATCCTCCTATGCTTACCAGTGAAATCTCTTGTGCGCTTCCACTGCCTCTCCAAATCATCACGAACCGAAATCGACAGTGAAACTTTCATCAATGCGCATCTCACGCGATCTATCGAAACTAAGACCCATCGTAGCCTACTTTTGGGGCGAGTGGATCGTTTGAACAAATGTACCGTGGTGGGTTTGGATGAATTAGAACAAGGACGACTTGTTGTTCAAGTGATCAGTTAAGAACCTCGTCTGACAAACAAGATCCAAGAACCAATCCTATACCCCAAGATTAATCAAGCAATTACCAAAGAATAAAATAGAACAAGAACACACAGTCTTTTTTAACGTGGTAAAAACCCAAATAGGGAAAACATCCACGGCCGCTATGGCAGAAAGAATCCACTATGAAATCAAGAAGAATACACACTTGAACTTAGGGAAAATACCCTAACTCCCTATGATCTTCTCTCAAAGTTTTCCTCTCCCTTTCGTAAACAAGAAAACTTATTCTTTTCTATATATATAAAACTTCTTGCGGTACAACTCTCTTAACCCTAACAAAAGAGTTGGGCCGCCCCCCACTACATTATTTTCCCGGGCCACTAAGGGGAAATGGGTTAACCTTAGTGCCCGGCCCCCTCTAACATTTACGGATCAGACCTCCCTAATAGGGAAGCTTTTGGTCCCTCAAAAGCATCAATTAACAACTGAGGAAACCTCTCTTGTACTTGCTCTTGCGAATACCACTTCGCCCGATTCGGATACTGTCCCTTAGGACAAACCCAGCAAAACTCTTGTTCACCATTCCGAGTCTTTCTTGTCTTCCGATCCAGCAACATATCTGTAGCCGCCTTCTCCATAGGAACCAAGTCATGAACAGCAGGCAACAAGGTTGCATCATCCCCTTCCCCTAGTAGAGACGGCTCAAACAACCTAAGATTCTCAACATTCACTACCGAATACATATGCATATACCCCGGCAGGTCAAGTTTGAAAGCATTGTTGCCATACTGCTCAATAATCTTGAAAGGGTCATACCTTATTGGTTTAAGCTTCATATGTTTTCCTTTCATTCGATCTCTCCCTAAGCACAACAATACCATGTCCTCTACTTGGAAACTATGATCAACCCGATGCTTGTCATGCCGCTCCTTGTACTTAGCTTGAGCCTTTGTCAATTACTCTTCCACTTGCTGATGAACAAGCTGAATTTTATGTACAAACTTCAAGGCTGCGTTTTCCTGGCTATCACTTCCTGCCGCGGTTTCCACTTCGAAGAGACTATCAAATGGTGACTGTGGCAGGAACCCATAGCAAACCTCGAAAGGTGATAACCGAGTAGAAGAATGAATGGCTCGGTTGTAGCAATATTGTACATACGGCAGGTGTTCATCCCAAGTCTTCGGCTTCTGATGAGTGAAACCTCTAAGCACATGAACTACAGTTCTGTTTACAACCTCTGTTTGTCCATCGGTTTGGGGTGAAAAGCAGTCGACCTCTTCAACTTAGTGTCAAGCATACCCCACAAAGCCTTCCAAAACTTGCTCAGGAACCTTGTATCTCGATCACTGATAATGCTAACAGGTAACCCGAAATGCACAAACACATGTAGGAAGAATAGTTGTGCCGACCCTATTGCATCTACGGTTTTCTTGCATGGCATCAAGATAGCCATCTTGCTAAACCTGCCAACTACTACATAGATGTAGTCATTACCTTTCTTAGTAATCGGCAAACCTCCTAGAAAGTCCATTGATATACTTTCCCAAGGTCTCTTGGCAACGGGCAAAGGAGTATATAATCCCAGCTTCCTGTTACTTGGCTTACTCACACTACAAACGGAACAACTCCGAATATAATGTGTAACATCATTTAACATGTTCGGCCAGTACACATACCTTTGAAGATTAGCAACAGTTTTATGTATCCCAAAGTGCCCTGCGACCAGCGAATTATGTGCCTCTCGAATCAACTTCAATCGGCTATCAAGTGGAACGCATACTTTATTGCCCTTGAACAATAAACCATCTTCTAAATGGTACCC